>JAINUT010000863.1:0-24222 GCA_020205555.1 Panax stipuleanatus
AATTTTAGAGAACCAATGAAACAATAAGTAGGTCTCTCTAAATGAAGACTTGTGCGAGAAGTACGCATCGTTTTGAACGTGATAGTAACGGGATTGTTCCTTTTGATGCTAATTAAACTAGAACGAAGTTATAAGACTCATAATCACCTCTTTTTTGACAATTTTAGAAAACCAAATGAAATAATAAGAAGGTCTTCCTGAATTAATACTGTTGTAAGATGTAATAGGACTCCTAATCACCTCTTTCTGATTTAGCAAAAAAAAATCACCTATTTCTTTGACAATTTTAGTGAACCAATGAAACAATAAGAAGGTCTCCTTAAATGAATACATGTGTGAGATGTACGCCTCGTTTCGAACATGATAGTAATGTGATTGCTCCTTTTGATGCTAATCAAACTAGAACGAAGTTATAGAACTCCTAATCACCTTTTTCTTTGACAATTTTAATGAACCAATGAAATAATAAGAAGATCTCCTTAAATGAAGACTTGTGTGAGATGTAGGCATTGTTTTGAACGTGATAGTATTGGGATTGCTCCTTTTGATTGCTCATCAACTAGAACAAAGTTATAGGACTCCTCATCACCTATTTCTTTGACAATTTAGAGAACTAATGAACATTAAGAATGCTCCCTAAATGAAGACTTGTGTGAGAGTATGTACGCATGGTTTTTGAACGCGATAGGTCATGGGTTCTCCTTTTGACGCTAATCAAACTAGAACGAAGTAATACAAACTAGTGATCACCTCTTTCTTTGTAAATTTGAAACAACTCAGTTACACAATTGAAGGTCTACCTAAATGAAGACTTGTGTGAGATCTACGCATCGTTTGGACGCGATAGTGCTGGAATTCCTTCTTTGATGCTAATTTAACTTGAACAAGTAATAGGACTCAAAATCCAATATTTTGACAATTTAAGAGAACTAATGAAACAGTAACAAGTTTCCCTAAAAGAAGATTGTGTGAGATGTACGGATCGTTTTGAAGGCAGTAGTGATAGGATTGTTCCTTTTGATGCAATCAAACTTAGAACGAAGTCATAGGACTCATAATCAGCCCTTCTTTGACAATTTGAGAGAACCAATGAAGCAATAAGAAGGTCTCCCTAAATCAAGACTTGTGTGAGATGTACGCATCATGTTTAACGCGATAGTCATGGGATTGTTCATTTTGATGCTAATAAATTAGAACGAAATAATAGTACTACTAATCACCTCTTTCGTTGACAATTTAGAGAACCAATGAACAATAAGTTGGGCTCCCCTAAATGAAGACTGTGCGATAAGTACGCATCGTTTGAATCGTGATAGTAATGGGATTGTTCCTTTTTGATGTAATTAAACTAGAACGAAGTTATTAGGACTCATAAATCACTCTCTTTTTTTTGACAATTTTAGTAAACAAAAATGAATAATATGAAGGTCTTCCTAAATGAATACTTGGTGTGAGATGTACGGATCTTTTGAAGGCACTAATTATAGAATTGCTCTTTTTGATGCTAATCAAACTAGAACGAAGTCATAGGACTCATAATCACCTCATTTCTTTGACAATTTGAGAGATTCAGTGAAACAATAAGAAGGTCTCCTTAAATTATAAAGACTTGTGTGAGTTGTACGCATCGTTTTGAACGCGATAGTCATAGGATTTCTCCTTTTGATGCTAATCAAATTAGAACGAAGTAATAGAACTCCTAATCACCTCTTTCTGATTTAGCAAAAAAAACACCTCTTTCTTTGGAAATTTTAGTGAACCAATGTAACAATTAGAATGTCTCCTTAAATGAATACATGTGTGAGATGTACGCCTCGTTTTGAACGTGATAGTAATGTGATTGCTCCTTTTGATACTAATCAAACTAGAACGAATTTATAAGACTCCTAATCACCTCTTTCTTTGATAATTTTAGTGAACCAATAAAATAATAATAAGTTCTCCTTAAATGAAGTCTTGTGTGAGATGTAGGCATTGTTTTGAACGTTATAGTAATGGGATTGCTCCTTCTGATGCTAATCAAACTAGAACGAAGTTATAGGACTCCTAATCACCTATTTCTTTGACAATTTTAGAGTACCAATGAAACATTAAGAATGTCTCCCTAAATGAGACTTGTGTGAGATGTATGTACGCCTGGTTTTGAACGCGATAGTCATGGGTTTCTCGTTTGACGCTAATCAAACTAGACGAAGTAATACAACTATTGATCACCTCTTCTTTGTAAATTTGAAACAACCAGTAAAACAATATGAATGTCTACCTAAATGAAGACTTGTGTGAGATTTACGCATCGTTTTGGACGCGGATAGTGATGGAATTCCTTCTTTTGATGCTAATTTCAACTTGAACGAAGTTATAGGACTCAAATCACAATATTTTGACAATTTAAGAGAACTAATGAAACAGTAAGAAGGTTTCCCTAAACGAATATTTGTGTGAGATGTACGGATCGTTTTGAAGGCAGTAGTAAGTGATAGGATTGTTCCTTTTGATGCTAATCAAACTAGAACGAAGTCATAGGACTCATAATAACCTCTTTCTTTGACAATTTGAGAGAACCAATGAAACAATAAGAAGGTCTCCCTAAATCAAGACTTGTGTGAGATGTACGCATCATTTTTAACGCGATAGTCATGGGATTGTTCATTTTGATGCTAATCAAATTAGAACGAAATAATAGGACTACTAATCACCTCTTTCGTTGACAATTTAGAGAACCAATGAAACAATAAGTTGGTCTCCCTAAATGAAGGCTTGTGCGAGAAGTACGCATCGTTTTAACGTGATAATAATGGAATTGTTCCTTTTGATGCTAATTAAACTAGAACGAAGTTATAGGACTCATAATCACCTTTTTTTGATAATTTTAGAAAACCAAATGAAACAATAAGAAGGTCTTCCTAAATGAATATTTGTGTGAGATATACAAATCTTTTTGAAGGCACTAGTGACAGAATTGCACCTTTTGATGCTAATCAAACTAAAACGAAGTCATAGGACTCATAATCACCTTCTTCTTTGATAATTTGAGAGATTCAATGAAACAATAAGAAGGTCTCCTTAAATTATAAAGACGTGTGTGAGATATACGCATCGTTTTAAACGCGATAGTCATGGGATTGCTCTTTTTGATGCTAATCAAATTAGAACAAAGTAATAGGACTCCTAATCACCTCTTTCTGATTTAGCAACAAAAAATCACCTCTTTCTTTAACAATTTTAGTGAACCTATGAAACAATAAGAAGGTCACCTTAAATGAATACATGTGTGAGATGTACGCCTCGTTTTGAACGTGATAGTAATGTGATTGCTCCTTTTGATGCAAATCAAACTAGAAAGAAGTTATAGGACTCCTGATCACCTCTTTCTTTGACAATTTTAGTGAACCAATGAAATAATAAGAAGATTTCCTTAAATGAAGACTTGTGTGAGATGTAGGCATTGTTTTGAACGTGATAGTAATGGGATTGCTCCTTTTGATGCTAATCAAACTAGAACGAAGTTATAGGACTCCTACTCACCTATTTCTTTGACAATTTTGGAGAACAAATGAAACATTAAGAATGTCTCCCTAAATGAAGACTTGTGTGAGATATATGTACGCATGGTTTTGAACGCGATAGTCATGGGTTTCTCCTTTTGACGCTAATCAAACTAGAACGAAGTAATACAAATATTGATCACCTCTTTCTTTGTAAATTTGAAACAACCAGTGAAACAATATGAAGGTCTACCAAAATGAAGACTTGTGTGAGATTTACGCATCGTTTTGGACGCGATAGTGATGGAATTCCTTCTTTTGATGCTAATTTCAACTTGAACGAAGTAATAGGACTCAAAATCATAATATTTTGACAATTTAAGAGAACTAATGAAACAGTAAGAAAGTTTTCCTAAATGAATAATTGTGTGAGATGTACTGATCGTTTTGAAGGCAGTAGTGATAGGATTGTTCATTTTGATGCTAATCAAACTAGAACGATGTCATAGGACTCATAATAACCTCTTTCTTTGACAATTTGAGAGAACCAATGAAACAATAAGAAGGTCTCCCTAAATCAAGACTTGTGTGAGATGTACGCATCATTTTTAACGCGATAGTCATGGGATTGTTCATTTTGATGCTAATCAAATTTGAACGAAATAATAGGACTCCTAATCACTTCTTTTTTTGACAATTTAGAGAACCAATGAAACAATTAATAGGTCTCCTTAAATCTTGTGCGAGAAGTACGCATCGTTTTGAACGTTATAGTAATGGGATTGTTCCTTTTGATGCTAATTAAACTAGAACAAAGTTATAGGACTCATAATCACCTCTTTTTTTGACAATTTTAGAAAATCAAATGAAATAATAAGAAGGTCTTCCTAAATAAATACTTGTGTGAGATGTATGGTTCTTTTTGAAGACACTAGTTATAGAATTGCTCTTTTTGATGCTAATCAAACTAGATCGAAGTCATAGGACTCATAATCACCTCCTTCTTTGACAATTTGAGAGATTCAATGAAACAATAAGAAGGTCTCCCTAAATTATAAAGACTTGTGTGAGATGTACGCATCGTTTTAAACGCGATAGTCATAGGATTGCTCTCTTTGATGCTAATCAAATAAGAACGAAGTAATAGAACTCCTAATCACCTCTTTCTGATTTAGCAAAAAAAACACCTCTTTCTTTGACAATTTTAGTGAACCAATGCAACAATAAGAATGTCTCCTTAAATGAAGACATGTGTGAGATGTACGCATCGTTTTGAAAGTGATAGTAATGTGATTGCTCCTTTTGATACTAATCAAACTAGAACGAAGTTATAGGACTCCTAATCACCTCTTTCTTTGACAATTTTAGTGAACCAATGAAATAATAAGAAGGTCTCCTTAAATGAAGTCTTGTGTGAGATGTAGGCATTATTTTGAATGTGATAGTAATGGGATTGCTAGTTGTGATGCTAATCAAACTAGAACGAAGTTATAGGACTCCTGATCACCTATTTCTTTGACAATTTTAGAGAACCAAAGAAACATTAAGAATGTCTCCCAAAATGAAGACTTGTGTGAGATGTATGTACGCATGGTTTTGAACGCGATAGTCATGGGTTTCTCCTTTTGACGCTAATCAAACAAGAACGACGTAATACAACTATTGATCACCTCTTTCTTTGTACATTTAAAACAACCAGTGAAACAATATGAGGTCTACCTAAATAAAGACTTGTGTGAGATTTACCGCATCGTTTTGGACGCGATAGTGATGGAATTCCTTCTTTTGATGCTAATTTCAACTTGAACGAAAGTAATAGGACTCAAAATCACAATATTTTGACAATTTAAGAGAACTAATGAAAGAGTAAGAAGGTTTCCCCTAAATGAAGATTTGTGTGAGATGTACGGATCGTTTTGAAGGCAGTAGTGATAGGATTGTTCCTTTTGATGCTAATCAAACTAGAACGAAGTCATAAGACTCATAATCACCTCTTTCTTTGACAATTTGAGAGAACCAATGAAACAATAAGAAGGTCTCCCGAAATCAAGACTTGTGTGAGATGTACGCATCCTTTTTAACGCAATAGTCATGGGATTGTTCATTTTGATGCTAATCAAATTAGAACGAAATAATAGGACTATTAATCACCTCTTTCGTTGACAATTTAGAGAACCAATGAAACAATAATTATGTCTCCCTAAATGAAGACTTGTGCGAGAAGTACGCATCGTTTTGAATGTGATAGTAATTTGATTGTTCCTTTTGATGCTAATTAAACTAGAACGAAGTAATAGGACTCATAATCACCTCTTTTTTTGATAAATTTAGAAAACCAAATGAAACAATAAGAAGGTCTTCCTAAATGAATACTTGTGTGAGATGTACGGATCTTTTTGAAGGCACTAGTGATAGAATTGCTCCTTTTGATGCTAATCAAACTATAACGAAGTCATAGGACTAATAATCACCTCCATTTTTGACAATTTGAGAGATTCATTGGAACAATAAGAAGGTCTCCCTAAATTATAAAGACTTGTGTGAGATGTACGCATCGTTTTAAACACGATTGTCATAGGATTGCTTTTTTGGATGCTAATCAAATTAGAACGAATTAATAGGATTCCTAATCACCTCTTTCTGATTTAGCAAAAAAAAATCACCTCTTTCTTTGACAATTTTAGTGAACCAATGAAACAATAAGAATGTCTCCTTAAATGAAGACATGTGTGAGATGTACGCATCGTTTTGAATGTGATATTAATGTGATTGCTCCTTTTGATGCTAATCAACTAGAACGAAGTATAGGACTCCTAATCAACTCTTTCTTTGACTATTTTAGTGAACCAATGAAATAATAAGAAGGTCTCCTTAAATGAAGACTTGTGTGAGATGTAGGCATTATTTTGAACGTGATAGTAATGGGATTGCTCCTTTTGATGCTAATAAACTAGAACGAAGTATAGGACTCCTAATCACCTATTTCTTTGACAATTTTAGAGAACCAATAAAACATTAAGAATGTCTCCCTAAATGAAGACTTGTGTGAGATGTATGTACGCATGGTTTTGAACGCGATAGTCATGGGTTTCTCCTTTTGACGCTAATCAAACTAGAACGAAGTAATACAACTATTGATCACCTCTTTCTTTGTAAATTTGAAACAACCAGTGAAACAATATGAAGGTCTACCTAAATGAAGACTTGCGTGAGATTTACTCATCGTTTTGGACGCATAGTGATGGAATTCCTTCTTTTGATGCTAATTTCAACTTGAACGAAGTAATAGGACTCAAAATCACAATATTTTGACAATTTAAGAGAACTAATGAAACCGTAAGAAGGTTTCCCTAAATGAAGATTTGTGTGAGGTGTACGGATCGTTTTGAAGGCAGTAGTGATAGGATTGTTCCTTTTGATGCTAATCAAACTAGAACGAAGTCATAAGACTCATAATCAGCTCTTTCTTTGACAATTTGAGAGAACCAATGAAACAATAAGAAGGTCTCCCTAAATCAAGACTTGTGTGAGATGTTCGCATCATTTTAACACGATAGTCATGGGATTGTTCATTTTGATGCTAATCAAATTAGAACGAAATAATAGGAGTACTAATCACCTCTTTCGTTGACAATTTAGAGAACCAATCAAACAATAAGTTGGACTCCCTAAATGAAGACTTATGCGAGAAGTACGCATCGTTTTGAACGTGATAGTAATGGGATGCTTTATTCCCATTACTCGGTTTCTTTTGGGTTCTTTTTTTTTGGTCAGCTAGGATGCTTTATTCCTCTTATGGTTGTTTAGGCTAATGCCTTGCTTTTCTATTTGTATGCTTATTTAAGCTGTTTGCCTTTCTCTCTTGGTTTGCTTGGCTGTTGGTCTTTAGTTTTATCCCTATGGGGGTTGTCCCATGATGATCTTTCTAAAACTTCTGGGGTACGCCCCTTTGCTATTGTATTATCTTTCTTTCTTTTCAATTTACAAACAAACTTAGCGAAAAAAAAAATTAAACTAGAACGAAGTTATAGGACTCATAATCACCTTTTTTTTTTGGTAATTTTAGAAAACCAAATGAAACAATAAGAAGGCCTTCCTAAATGAATACTTGTGTGAGATATACGGATCTTTTTGAAGGCACTAGTGATAGAATTGCTTCTTTTGATGCTAATCAAACTAAAACGAAGTCATAGGACTCATAATCACCTTCTTCTTTGATAATTTGAGAGATTCAATGAAACAATAAGAAGGTCCCCTAAATTATAAAGACGTGTGTGAGATATACGCATCGTTTTAAACGCGATAGTCATGGGATTGCTCCTTTTGATGCTAATCAAATTAATAGGACTCCTAATCACCTCTTTCTGATTTAGCAATAAAAATCACCTCTTTCTTTGACAATTTTAGTGAACCAATGAAACAATAAGAAGGTCTCCTTAAATGAATACATGTGTGAGATGTACGCCTCGTTTTGAACGTGATAGTAATGTGATTGCTCCTTTTGATGCTAATCAAACTAGAACGAAGTTATAGGACTCCTAATCACCTCTTTCTTTGACAATTTTAGTGAACCAATGAAATAATAAGAAGATCTCCTTAAATGAAGACTTGTGTGAGATGTAGGCGTTGTTTTGAACGTGATAGTAATGGGATTGCTCCTTTTGATGCTAATCAAACTAGAATGAAGTTATAGGACTCCTAATCACCTTTTTCTTTGATAATTTTAGAGAACCAATGAAACATTAAGAATGTCTCCCTAAATGAAGACTTGTGTGAGATGTATGTACGCATGGTTTTGAACGCGATAGTCATGGGTTTCTCCTTTTGACGCTAATCAAACTAGAACGAAGTAATACAACTATTGATCACCTCTTTCTTTATAAATTTGAAACAACCAATGAAAGAATATGACGGTCTACCTAAATGAAGACTTGTGTGAGATCTACGCATTGTTTTGAACGCGATAGTGATGGAATTCCTTCTTTTGATGCTAATTTCAACTTGAAGAAGTAATAGGACTCAAAATCACAATATTTTGACAATTTAAGAGAACTAATGAAACAGTAAGAAGGTTTCCCTAAATGAAGATTTGTGTGAGATGTACGGATCGTTTTGAAGGCACTAGTGATAGGATTGTTCCTTTTGATGCTAATCAAACTAAAACGATGTCATAGGACTCATAATCACCTCTTTCTTTGACAATTTGAGAGAACCAATGAAACAATAAGAAGGTATCCTTAAATGAAGATTTGTACGAGAAGTATGCATCGTTTTGAACGTGATAGTTATGGGATTGCTCCTTTTGATGCTAATCAAACTAGAACGAAGTTATAGGACTCCTAATCTCACCTCTTTCTTTGACAATTTTAGTGAACCAAAGAAACAATAAGGTCTCCTTAAATGAATACATGTGTGAGATGTACGCCTCGTTTTGAACGTGATAGTAATGTGATTGCTCCTTTTGATGCTAATCAAACTAGAACGAAGTTATAGGACTCCTAATCACCTCTTTCTTTGACAATTTTAATGAACCAATGAAATACTAAGAAAATCTCCTTAAATAAAGATTTGTGTGAGATGTAGGCATTGTTTTGAACGTGATAGTAATGGGATTGCTCCTTTTGATGCTAATCAAACTACAACGCAGTTATAGGACTCCTGATCACCTATTTCTTTGACAATTTTAGAGAACCAATGAAACATTAAGAATGTCTCCCTAAATGAAGACTTGTGTGAGATGTATGTACGCATGGTTTTGAACGCGATAGTCATGGGTTTCTCCTTTTGACGCTAATCAAAATAGAACATAGTAATATAACTATTGATCACCTCTTTCTTCGTAAATTTGAAACAACCAGTGAAACAATATGAAGGTCTACCTAAATGAAGACTTGTGTGAGATTTACGCATCGTTTTGGACGCGATAGTGATGGAATTTCTTCTTTTGATGCTAATTTCAACTTGAACGAAGTAATAGAACTCAAAATACAATATTTTGACAATTTAAGACAACTAATGAAACAATAAGAATGTTTCCCTCAATGAAGATTTGTGTGAGATGTACGGATCTTTTGAAGGCAATAGTGATAGGATTGTTCCTTTTGATGCTAATCAAACTAGAACGAAGTCATAGGACTCATAATCAGCTCTTTCTTTGACAATTTGAGAGAACCAATGAAATAATAAGAAGGTCTCCTTAAATCAAGACTTGTGTGAGATGTACGCATCATTTTTAACGAGATAGTCATGGGATTGTTCATTTTGATGCTAATCAAAATAGAACGAAATAATAGGACTCTTAATCACCTCTTTCTTTGACAATTTAGAGAACCAACGAAATAATAAGTAGGTCTCCTTAAATCTTGTGCGAGAAGTACGCATCGTTTTGATCGTGATAGTAATGGAATTGTTCCTTTTAATGCTAATTAAACTAGAACGGAGTTATAGGACTCATAATCACCTCTTTTTTGACAATTTTAGAAAACCAAATGAAATAATAAGAAGGTCTTCCTAAATAAATACTTGTGTGAGATGTACGGATCTTTTTTAAGACACTAGTTATAGAATTGCTCTTTTTGATGCTAATCAAACTAGAACGAAGTCATAGGACTCATAATCACCTCCTTCTTTGACAATTTGAGAGATTCAATGAAACAATAAGAAGGTCTCCTTAAATTATAAAGACTTGTGTGAGTTGTACTCCTCGTTTTAAACGAGATAATCATAGGATTGCTCTCTTTGATGCTAATCAAATTAGAACGAAGTAATAGAACTTCTAATCACCTCTTTCTGATTTAGCAAAAAAAACACCTCTTTCTTTAACAATTTTAGTGAATCAATGCAACAATAAGAATGTCTCCTTATATGAAGACATGTGTGAGATGTACGCATCGTTTTGAACGTGATTGTAATGTGATTGCTCCTTTTGATACTAATCAAACTAGAACGAAGTTATAGGACTCCTAATCACCTCTTTCTTTGAAAATTTTAGTGAACCAATGAAATAATAAGAAGGTCTCCTTAAATGAGGTCTTGTGTGAGATGTAGGCATTGTTTTGAACGTGATAGTAATGGGATTGCTCCTTGTGATGCTAATCAAACTAGAACGAAGTTATTGGACAGCTAATCACCTATTTCTTTGACAATTTTGGAGAACCAATGAAACATTAGGAATGTCTCCCTAAATGAAGACTTGTGTGAGATGTATGTACGCATGGTTTTGAACGCGATAGTCATGGGTTTCTCCTTTTGACGCTAATCAAACTAGAACTTAGTAATACAACTATTGATCACCTCTTTCTTTGTAAATTTGAAACAACCAGTGAAACAATATGAATGTCTACCTAAATGAAGACTTGTGTGAGATTTACGCATCGTTTTGGACGCGATAGTGATGGAATTTTTTCTTTTGATGCTAATTTCAACTTGAACGAAGTAATAGAACTCAAAATACAATATTTTGACAATTTAAGATAACTAATGAAACAATAAGAAGGTTTCTCTAAATGAAGATTTGTGTGAGATGTACGGATCTTTTGAAGGCATTAGTGATAGGATTGTTCCTTTTGATGCTAATCAAACTAGAACGAAGTCATAGGACTCATAATCAGCTCTTTCTTTGACAATTTGAGAGAACCAATGAAATAATAAGAAGGTCTCCCTAAATCAAGACTTGTGTGAGATGTACGCATCATTTTTAACGAGATAGTCATGGGATTGTTCATTTTGATGCTAATCAAATTAGAACGAAATAATAGGACTCTTAATCACCTCTTTCTTTGACAATTTAGAGAACCAATGAAACAATAAGTAGGTCTCCTTAAATCTTGTGCGAGAAGTACGCATCGTTTTGAACGTGATAGTAATGGAATTGTTCCTTTTAATACTAATTTAACTAGAACGAAGTTATAGGACTCATAATCAATTCTTTTTTGACAATTTTAGAAAACCAAATGAAATAATAAGAAGGTCTTCCTAAATAAATACTTGTGTGAGATGTACGGATCTTTTTTAAGACACTAGTTATAGAATTGCTCTTTTTGATGCTAATCAAACTAGAACGAAGTCATAGGACTCATAATCACCTCCTTCTTTGACAATTTGAGAGATTCAATGAAACAATAAGAAGGTCTCCTTAAATTATAAAGACTTGTGTGAGTTGTACTCATCGTTTTAAACGCGATAATCATAGGATTGCTCTCTTTGATGCTAATCAAATTAGAACGAAGTAATAGAACTTCTAATCACCTCTTTCTGATTTAGCAAAAAAAACACCTCTTTCTTTGACAATTTTAGTGAACCAATGCAACAATAAGAATGTCTCCATATATGAAGACATGTGTGAGATGTACGCATCGTTTTGAAAGTGATAGTAATGTGATTGCTCCTTTTGATACTAATCAAACTAGAACGAAGTTATAGGACTCCTAATCACCTCTTTCTTTGGCAATTTTAGTGAACCAATGAAATAATAAGAAGGTCTCCTTAAATGAAGTCTTGTGTGAGATGTAGGCATTGTTTTGAATGTGATAGTAATGGGATTGCTCCTTGTGATGCTAATCAAACTAGAACGAAGTTATTGGACTGCTAATCACCTATTTCTTTGACAATTTTGGAGAACCAATGAAACATTAAGAATGTCTCCCTAAATGAAGACTTGTGTGAGATGTATGTACGCATGGTTTTGAACGCGATAGTCATGGGTTTCTCCTTTTGTCGCTAATCAAACTAGAACGTAGTAATACAACTATTGATCACCTCTTTCTTTGAAAATTTGAAACAACCAGTGAAACAATATGAAGGTCTACCTAAATGAAGACTTGTGTGAGATTTACGCATCGTTTTGGACGCGATAGTGATAGAATTTCTTCTTTTGATGCTAATTTCAACTTGAACGAAGTAATAGAACTCAAAATACAATATTTTGACAATTTAAGAAACTAATGAAACAATAAGAAGGTTTCCCAAAATGAAGATTTGTGTGAGATGTACGGATCTTTTGAAGGCAGTAGTGATAGGATTGTTCCTTTTGATGCTAATCAAACTAGAACGAAGTCATAGGACTCATAATCAGCTCTTTCTTTGACAATTTGAGAGAACCAATGAAATAATAAGAAGGTCTCCCTAAATCAAGACTTGTGTGAGATGTACGCATCATTTTTAACGAGATAGTCATGGGATTGTTCATTTTGATGCTAATCAAATTAGAACGAAATAATAGGACTCTTAATCACCTCTTTCTTTGACAATTTAGGGAACCAATGAAACAATAAGTAGGTCTCCTTAAATCTTGTGCGAGAAGTACGCATCGTTTTGAACGTGATAGTAATGGAATTGTTCCTTTTAATGCTAATTAAACTAGAACGAAGTTATAGTACTCATAATCACCTCTTTTTTGACAATTTTAGAAAACCAAATGAAATAATAAGAAGGTCTTCCTAAATAAATACTTGTGTGAGATGTACGGATCTTTTTGAAGACACTAGTTATAGAATTGCTATTTTTGATGCTAATCAAACTAAAACGAAGTCATAGGACTCATAATCTCCTCCTTCTTTGACAATTTGAGAGATTCAATGAAACAATAATAAGGTCTCCTTAAATTATAAAGACTTGTGTGAGTTGTACTCATTGTTTTAAATGCGATAATCATAGGATTGCTCTCTTTGATGCTAATCAAATTAGAACGAAGTAATAGAACTTCTAATCACCTCTTTCTGATTTAGCAAAAAAAACACCTCTTTCTTTGACAATTTTAGTGAACCAATGCAACAATAAGAATGTCTCCTTATATGAAGATATGTGTGAGATGTACGCATCGTTTTGAACGTGATTGTAATGTGATTGCTCCTTTTAATACTAATCAAACTAGAACGAAGTTATAGGACTTCTAATAACCTCTTTCTTTGACAATTTTAGTGAACCAATGAAATAATAAGAAGGTCTCCTTAAATGAAGTCTTGTGTGAGATGTAGGCATTGTTTTGAACGTGATAGTAATGGGATTGCTCCTTGTGATGCTAATCAAACTAGAACGAAGTTATTGGTCTGTAAATCACCTATTTCTTTGACAATTTTAGAGAACCAATGAAACATTAAGAATGTCTCCCTAAATGAAGACTTGTGTGAGATGTATGTACGCATGGTTTTGAAAGCGATAGTCATGGGTTTCTCCTTTTGACGCTAATCAAACTAGAACGAAGTAATACAACTATTGATCACCTCTTTCTTTGTAAATTTGAAACAACTAGTGAAACAATATGAAGGTCTACCTAAATGAAGACTTGTGTGAGATTTACGCATCGTTTTGGACGCGATAGTGATGGAATTCCTTCTTTTGATGCTAAATTCAACTTGAACGAAGTAATAGGACTCAAAATCACAATATTTTGACAATTTAAGAGAACTAATGAAACAGTAAGAAGGTTTCCCTAAATGAAGATTTGTGTGAGATGTACGGATCGTTTTGAAGGTAGTAGTGATAGGATTGTTCCTTTTGATGCTAATCAAACTAGAACGAAGTCATAGGACTCATAATCAGCTCTTTCTTTGACAATTTGAGAGAACCAATGAAACAATAAGAAGGTCTCCCTAAATCAAGACTTGTGTGAAATGTACGCATCATTTTTATCGCGATAGTCATGGGATTGTTCATTTTGATGCTAATCAAATTAGAACGAAATAATAGGACTCTTAATCTCCTCTTTCTTTGACAATTTAGAGAACCAATGAAACAATAAGTTGGTCTCCTTAAATCTTGTGCGAGAAGTACGCATCGTTTTGAACGTGATAGTAATGGGATTGTTCCTTTTGATGCTAATTAAACTAGAACGAAGTTATAGGACTCATAATCACCTCTTTTTTGATAATTTTAGAAAACCAAATGAAACAGTTAGAAGGTCTTCCTAAATGAATACTTGTGTGAGATATACGGATCTTTTTGAAGGAATTAGTGATAGAATTGCTCCTTTTGATGCTAATCAAACTAAAACGAAGTCATATGACTCATAATCACCTTCTTCTTTGACAATTTGAGAGATTCAAGGAAACAATAAGAAGGTCTCCCTAAATTATAAAGACGTGTGTGATATCACGCATCGTTTTAAACGCGATAGTCATGGGATTGCTCCTTTTGATGCTAATCTAATTAGAACAAAGTAATAGGACTCCTAATCACCTCTTTCTGATTTAGCAAAAAAAATCACCTCTTTCTTTGACAAATTTAGTGAACCAATGACACAATAAGAAGGTCTCCTTAAATGAATACATGTGTGAGATGTACGCCTCGTTTTGAATGTGATAGTAATGTGATTGCTCCTTTTGATGCTAATCAAACTAGAAAGAAGTTATAGAATTCCTAATCACCTCTTTCTTTGACAATTTTAGTGAACCAATGAAATAATAAGAAGATTTCCTTAAATGAAGACTTGTGTGAGATGTAGGCATTGTTTGGAACGTGATAGTAATGGGATTGCTCCTTTTGATGCTAATCAAACTACAACGAAGTTATAGGACTCCTGATCACCTATTTCTTTGACAATTTTAGAGAACAATGAAACATTAAGAATGTCTCTCTAAATGACGACTTGTGTAAGATGTATGTACGCATGGTTTTGAACGCGATAGTCATGGGTTTCTCCTTTTGACGCTAATCAAACTAGAACGAAGTAATACAACTATTGATCACCTCTTTCTTTGTAAATTTGAAACAACTAGTGAAAAAATATGAAGGTCTACTTAATGAAGACTTGTGTGAGATTTACGCATCGTTTTGGACGCAATAGTGATGGAATTCCTTTTTTTGATGCTAGATTCAACTTGAACGAAGTAATAGAACTCAAAACCATATATTTTGACAATTTAAGAGAACTAATGAAACAGTAAGAAGGTTTCCCTAAATGAAGATTTGTGTGAGATGTACGGATCGTTTTGAAGGCAGTAGTGATAGGATTGTTCCTTTTGATGCTAATCAAACTAGAACGAAGTCATAGGACTCATAATCAGCTCTTTCTTTGACAATTTGAGAGAACCAATGAAACAATAAGAAGGTCTCCCTAAATCAAGACTTGTGTGAGATGTACGCATCATTTTTAACGCGATAGTCATGGGATTGTTCATTTTGATGCTAATCAAATTAGAACGAAATAATAGGACTACTAATCACCTCTTTCGTTGACAATTTAGAGAACCAATGAAATAATAAGTTGAACTCCCTAAATGAAGACTTGTGCGAGAAGTACGCATCGTTTTGAACGTGATAGTAATGAGATTGTTCCTTTTGATGCTAATTAAACTAGAACGAAGTTATTGGACTCATAATCACCTTTTTTTTTGATAATTTTAGAAAACCAAATGAAACAGTAAGAAGGTCTTCTTAAATGAATACTTGTGTGAGATATACGGATCTTTTTGAAGGCACTAGTGATAGAATTGCTCCTTTTGATGCTAATCAAACTAAAACGAAGTCATAGGACTCATAATCACCTTCTTCTTTGACAATTTGAGATATTCAATGAAACAATAAGAAGGTCTCCCTAAATTATAAAGACGTGTGTGAGATATACGCATCATTTTAAACGCGATAGTCATGGGATTGCTCCTTTTGATGCTAATCAAATTAGAACAAAGTAATAGGACTCCTAATCGTCTCTTTCTGATTTAGCAAAAAAAAAATCACCTCTTTCTTTGACAATTTTAGTGAACCAATGAAACAATAAGAAGGCCTCCTTAAATGAATACATGTGTGAGATGTACGCCTCGTTTTGAACGTGATAGTAATGTGATTGCTCCTTTTGATGCTAATCAAACTAGAAAGAAGTTATAGGACAACTAATCACCTCTTTCTTTGGCAATTTTAGTGAACCAATGAAATAATAAGAAGATTTCCTTAAATGAAGACTTGTGTGAGATGTAGGCATTGTTTTGAACGTGATAGTAATGGGATTGCTCCTTTTGATGCTAATCAAACTAGAACGAAGTTATAGGACTCCTAATCACCTATTTCTTTGACAATTTTAGAGAACCAATGAAACATTAAAAATGTCTCCCTAAATGAAGACTTGTGTGAGATGTATGTACGCATGATTTTGAAAGCGATAGTCATGGGTTTCTCCTTTTGACGCTAATCAAACTAGAACGAAGTAATACAACTATTTATCACCTCTTTCTTTGTAAATTTGAAACAACCAGTGAAACAATATGAAGGTCTGCCTAAATGAAGACTTGTGTGAGATTTACGCATCGTTTTGGACACGATAGTGATGGAATTCCTTCTTTTGATGCTAATTTCAACTTGAACGAAGTAATAGGACTAAAAACCACAATTTTTTGACAATTTAAGAGAACTAATGAAACAGTAAGAGGTTTCCCTAAATGAAGATTTGTGTGAGATGTACGGATCGTTTTGAAGGCAGTAGTGATAGGATTGTTCCTTTTGATGCTAATCAAACTAGAACGAAGTCATAGGACTCATAATCAGCTCTTTCTTTGACAATTTGAGAGAACCAATAAAAAAATAAGAAGGTCTCCCTAAATCAAGACTTGTGTGAGATGTACGCATCATTTTTAACGCGATAGTCATGGGATTGTTCATTTTGATGCTAATCAAATTAGAACGAAATAATAGGACTACTAATCACCTCTTTTGTTGACAATTTAGAGAACCAATGAAATAATAAATTGGTCTCCCTAAAGGAAGACTTGTGCGAGAAGTACGCCTCGTTTTGAACGTGATAGTAATGGAATTGTTCCTTTTGATGCTAATTAAACTAGAACGAAGTTATAGGACTCATATTCACCTTTTTTTTGATAATTTTAGAAAACCAAATGAAACAATAAGAAGGTCTTCCTAAATGAATACTTGTGTGAGATATACAAATCTTTTTGAAGGCACTAGTGATAGAATTGCTCCTTTTGATGCTAATCAAACTAAAACGAAGTCATAGGACTCATAATCACCTTCTTCTTTGACAATTTGAGAGATTCAATGAAACAATAAGAAGGTCTCCCTAAATTATAAAGACGTGTGTGAGATATACGCATCGTTTTAAACGCGATAGTCATGGGATTGCTCCTTTTGATGCTAATCAAATTAGAACAATGTAATAGGACTCCTAATCACCTTTTTCTGATTTAGCAAAAAAAAAAATCACCTCTTTCTTTGACAATTTTAGTGAACCAATGAAACAATAATAAGGTCTCCTTAAATTAATACATGTGTGAGATGTACCCCTCGTTTTGAACGTGATAGTAATGTGATTGCTCCTTTTGATGCTAATCAAACTAGAAAGAAGTTATAGGACAGCTAATCACCTCTTTCTTTGACAATTTTACTGAACCAATGAAATAATAAGAAGATTTCCTTAAATGAAGACTTGTGTGAGATGTAGGCATTGTTTTGAACGTGATAGTAATGGGATTGCTCCTTTTGATGCTAATCAAACTAGAACGAAGTTATAGGACTCCTAATCACCTATTTCTTTGACAATTTTAGAGAACCAATGAAACATTAAGAATGTCTCCCTAAATGAAGACTTGTGTGAGATGTATGTACGCATGGTTTTGAACGCGATAGTCATGGGTTTCTCCTTTTGACGCTAATCAAAGTAGAACGAAGTAATACAACTATTGATCACCTCTTTCTTTGTAAATTTGAAACAACCAGAGAAACAATATGAAAGTCTGCCTAAATGAAGACTTGTGTGAGATTTACGCCTCGTTTTGGACGCGATAGTGATGGAATTCCTTCTTTTGATGCTAATTTCAACTTGAACGAAGTAATAGGACTCAAAACCATAATATTTTGTACAATTTAAGAGAACTAATGAAACAGTAAGAAGGTTTCCCTAAATGAAGATTTGTGTGAAGATGTACGGATCGTTTTGAAGGCAGTAGTGATAGGATTGTTCCTTTTGATGCTAATCAAACTAGAACGAAGTCATAGGACTCATAATCAGCTCTTTCTTTGACAATTTGAGAGAACCAATGAAACAATAAGAAGGTCTCCCTAAATCAAGACTTGTGTGAGATGTACGCAACATTTTAACACGATAGTCATGGGATTGTTCATTTTGATGCTAATCAAATTAGAACGAAATAATAGGACTAGTAATCACCTCTTTTGTTGACAATTTAGAGAACCAATGAAAGAATAAGTTGGTCTCCCTAAATGAAGACTTGTGCGAGAAGTACGCATCGTTTTGAACGTGATAGTAATGGGATTGTTCCTTTTGATGCTAATTAAACTAGAACGAAGTTATAGGACTCATAATCACCTTTTTTTGATAATTTTAGAAAACCAAATGAAACAATAAGAAGGTCTTCCTAAATGAATACTTGTGTGAGATATACAGATCATTTTGAAGGCACTAGTGATAGAATTGCTCCTTTTGATGCTAATCAAACTAAAACGAAGTCATAGGACTCATAATCACCTTCTTCTTTGACAATTTGAGAGATTCAATGAAACAATAAGAAGGTCTCCCTAAATTATAAAGACGTGTGTGAGATATACGCATCGTTTTAAACGCGATAGTCATGGATTGCTCCTTTTGATGCTAATCAAATTAGAAAAAAGTAATAGGACTCCTAATCACCTTTTTCTGATTTAGCAAAAAAAAATCACCTTTCTTTGACAATTTTAGTGAACCAATGAAACAATAAGAAGGTCTCCTTAAATGAATACATGTGTGAGATGTACGCCTCGTTTTAAACGTGATAGTAATGTGATTGCTCCTTTTGATGCTAATCAAACTAGAAAGAAGTTGTAGGACTCCTAATCACCTCTTTCTTTGACAATTTTAGTGAACCAATGAAATAATAAGAAGATTTCCTTAAATGAAGGCTTGTGTGAGATGTAGGCATTGTTTTGAACGTGATAGTAATGGGATTGCTCCTTTTGATGCTAATCAAACTAGAACGAAGTTATAGGACTCCTAATCACCTATTTCTTTGACAATTTTAGAGAACCAATGAAACATTAAGAATGTCTCCCTAAATGAAGACTTGTGTGAGATGTATGTACGTATGGTTTTGAACGCGATAGTCATGGGTTTCTCCTTTTGAAGCTAATCAAACAAGAATGAAGTAATACAACCATTGATCACCTCTTTCTTTGTAAATTTGAAACAACCAGTGAAATAATATGAAGGTCTACCTAAATGAAGACTTGTGTGAGATTTACGCATCGTTTTGGACGCGATAGTGATGGAATTCCTTCTTTTGATGCTAATTTCAACTTGAACGAAGTATTAGAACTCAAAACCACAATATTTTGACAATTTAAGAGAACTAATGAAACAGTAAGAAGGTTTCCCTAAATGAAGATTTGTGTGAGATGTACGGATCGTTTTGAAGGCAGTAGTGATAGGATTGTTCCTTTTGATGCTAATCAAACTAGAACGATGTCATAGGACTCATAATCACCTATTTCTTTGACAATTTGAGAGAACCAATGAAACAATAAGAAGGTCTCCCTAAATCAAGACTTGTGTGAGATGTACGCATCATTTTTAACGCGATAGTCATGGGATTGTTCATTTTGATGCTAATCAAATTAGAACGAAATAATAGGACTCCTAATCACCTCTTTCTTTGACAATTTAGAGAACCAATGAAACAATAAGTAGGTCTCCCTAAATGAAGACTTGTGCGAGAAGTACGCATCGTTTTGAACGTGATAGTAATGGGATTGTTCCTTTTGATGCTAATTAAACTAGAACGAAGTTATAGGACTCATAATCACCTCTTTTTTGATAATTTTAGAAAACCAAATGAAACAATAAGAAGGTCTTCCTGAATGAATACTTGTGTGAGATGTACGGATCTTTTTGAAGGCACTAGTGATAGAATTGCTCCTTTTGATGCTAATCAAACTAGAACGAAGTCATAGGACTAATAATCACCTCCATTTTTGACAATTTGAGAGATTCATTGGAACAATAAGGTCTCCCTAAATTATAAAGACTTGTGTGAGAAGTACGCATCGTTTTAAATGCGATTATCATAGGTTTGCTTTTTTGGATGCTAATCAAATTAGAACGAATGAAGACATGTGTGAGATGTACGCATCGTTTTGAATGTGATATTAACGTGATTGCTCCTTTTGATGCTAATCAAACTAGAACGAAGTTATAGGACTCCTAATCAACTCTTTCTTTGACAATTTTAGTGAACCAATGAAATAATAAGAAGGTCTCCTGAAATGAATACTTGTGTGAGATGTAGGCATTGTTTTGAACGTGATAGTAATGGGATTGCTCCTTTTGATGCTAATCAAACTAGAACGAAGTTTTAGGACTCCTAATCACCTATTTCTTTGACAATTTTAGAGAACCAATGAAACATTAAGAATGTCTCCCTAAATGAAGACTTGTGTGAGATGTATGTACGCATGGTTTTGAACGAGATAGTCATGGGTTTCTCCTTTTGACGCTAATCAAACAAGAACGAAGTAATACAACTATTGATCACCTCTTTCTTTGTAAATTTGAAACAACCAGTGAAACAATATGAAGGTCTACCTAAATGAAGACTTGTGTGAGATTTTCGCATCGTTTTGGACGCGATAGTGATGGAATTCCTTCTTTTGATGCTAATTTCAACTTGAACGAAGTAATAGGACTCAAAACCATAATATTTTGACAATTTAAGAGAACTAATGAAACAGTAAGAAGGTTTCCCTAAATGAAGATTTGTGTGGGGATGTACGGATCGTTTTGAAGGCAGTAGTGATAGGATTGTTCCTTTTGATGCTAATCAAACTAGAACGAAGTCATAGGACTCGTAATCAGCTCTTTCTTTGACAATTTGAGAGAACCAATGAAACAATAAGAAGGTCTCCCTAAATCAAGACTTGTGTGAGATGTACGCGACATTTTCAACACGATAGTCATGGTATTGTTCATTTTGATGCTAATCAAATTAGAACGAAATAATAGGACTAGTAATCACCTCTTTTGTTGACAATTTAGAGAACCAATGAAAGAATAAGTTGGTCTCCCTAAATGAAGACTTGTGCGAGAAGTACGCATCGTTTTGAACGTGATAGTAATGGGATTGTTCCTTTTGATGCTAATTAAACTAGAACGAAGTTATAGGACTCATAATCACCTTTTTTTGATAATTTAAGAAAACCAAATGAAACAATAAGAAGGTCTTCCTAAATGAATACTTGTGTGAGATATACGGATCTTTTTGAAGGCACTTGTGATAGAATTGCTCCTTTTGATGCTAATCAAACTAAAACGAAGTCATAGGACTCATAATCATCTTCTTCTTTGACAATTTGAGAGATTCAATGAAACAATAAGAAGGTCTCCCTAAATTATAAAGACGTGTGTGAGATATACGCATCGTTTTAAACGCGATAGTCATGGGATTGCTCCTTTTGATGATAATCAAATTAGAACAAATTAATAGGACTTCTAATCACCTCTTTCTGATTTAGCAAAAAAAAAATCACCTCTTTCTGTGACAATTTTAGTGAACCAATGTAACAATAAGAAGGTCTCCTTAAATGAATACATGTGTGAGATGCACGCCTCGTTTTGAACGTGATAGTAATGTGATTGCTCCTTTTGATGCTAATCAAACTAGAACGAAGTTATAGGACTCCTAATCACCTCTTTCTTTGACAATTTTAGTGAACCAATTAAAGAATAAGAAGATTTCCTTAAATAAAGACTTGTGTGAGATGTAGGCATTGTTTTGAACGTGATAGTAATGGGATTGCTCCTTTTGATGCTAATCAAACTAGAACGAAGTTATAGGACTCCTAATCACCTATTTCTTTGACAATTTTATAGAACCAATGAAACATTAAGAATGTCTCCCTAAATGAAGACTTGTGTGAGATGTATGTACGCATGGTTTTGAACGCGATAGTCATGGGTTTCTCCTTTTGACGCAAATCAAACAAGAACGAAGTAATACAACTATTGATCACCTCTTTCTTTGTAAATTTGAAACAACCAGTGAAACAATACGAAGGTCTACCAAAATGAAGACTTGTGTGAGATTTACGCATCCATTCGGACGCGATAGTGAAGGAATTCCATCTTTTGATGCTAATTTCAACTTGAACGAAGTAATAGGACTCAAAACCATAATATTTTGACAATTTAAGAGAACTAATGAAACAGTAAGAAGGTTTCCCTAAATGAAGATTTGTGTGAAATGTACGGATCGTTTTGAAGGTAGTAGTGATAGGATTGTTCCTTTTGATGCTAATCAAACTAGAACGAAGTCATAGGACTCATAATCATCTCTTTCTTTGACAATTTGAGAGAACCAATGAAACAATAAGAAGGTTTCCCTAAATCAAGACTTGTGTGAGATGTACGCAACATTTTTAACACGATAGTCATGGGATTGTTCATTTTGATGCTAATCAAATTAGAACGAAATAATAGGACTACTAATCACCTCTTTTGTTGACAATTTAGAGAACCAATGAAACAATAAGTTGGTCTCCCTAAATGAAGACTTGTGCGAGAAGTACGCATCGTTTTGAACGTGATAGTAATGGGATTGTTCCTTTTGATGCTAATTAAACTAGAATGAAGTTATAGGACTCATAATCACCTTTTTTGATAATTTTAGAAAACCAAATGAAACAATAAGAAGGTCTTCCTAAATGAATACTTGTGTGAGATATACCGATCTTTTTGAAGGCACTAGTGATAGAATTGCTCCTTTTGATGCTAATCAAACTAAAACGAAGTCATAGGACTCATAATCACCTTCTTCTTTGACAATTTGAGAGATTCAATGAAACAATAGAAGGTCTCCCTAAATTATAAGACGTGTGTGAGATATACGCATCGTTTTAACGTGATAGTCATGGATTGCTCCTTTTGATGCTAATCAATTAGAAAAAAGTAATAGGACTCCTAATCACCTTTTTCTGATTTAGCAAAAAAAAAAAATCACCTTTCTTTGACAATTTTAGTGAACCAATGAAACAATAAGAAGGTCTCCTAAATGAATACATGTGTGAGATGTACGCCTCGTTTTAACGTGATAGTAATGTGATTGCTCCTTTTGATGCTAATCAAACTAGAAAGAAGTTGTAGGACTCCTAAATCACCTTTTCTTTGACAATTTAGTGAACCAATGAATAATAAGAAGATTTCCTTAAATGGAAGGCTTGTGTGAGATGTAGGCATTGTTTTGAACGTGATAGTAATGGGATTGCTCCTTTTGATGCTAATCAAACTAGAACGAAGTTATAGGACTCCTAATCAACCTATTTCTTTGACAATTTTAGAGAACCAATGAAACATTAAGAATGTCTCCCTAAATGAAGACTTGTGTGAGATGTATGTACGTATGGTTTGAACGCGATAGTCATGGGTTTTCTCCTTTTGAAGCTAATCAAACAAGAATGAAGTAATACAACCATTGATCACCTCTTTCTTTGTAAATTTGAAACAACCAGTGAAATAATATGAAGGTCTACCCTAAATGAAGACTTGTGTGAGATTTACGCATCGTTTTGGACGCGATAGTGATGGAATTCCTTCTTTTGATGCTAATTTCAACTTGAACGAAGTATAGACTCAAAACCACAATATTTTGACAATTTAAGAGAACTAATGAAACAGTAAGAAGGTTTCCCTAAATGAAGATTGTGTGAGATGTACGGATCGTTTTGAAGGCAGTAGTGATAGGATTGTTCCTTTTGATGCTAATCAAACTAGAACGATGCATAGGACTCTAATCACCTATTTCTTTGACAT
>JAINUT010000862.1:0-127915 GCA_020205555.1 Panax stipuleanatus
AACGCAAGCTACAGTTACAACTCACGTTTTTTAACACTTCCTACACATATATATTTACCCATAATAATCTAAATTAGTTAACACGTAACTAATTCACATAATTATTTTACACATCTAGGTTAACTCATTCTTTTATAATTATCAAGTTAATAATTAATTATCACATAATTAATCACACCACATAATTACACATTCAAATAATTAATTAAATAATAATTATGTACTTCATATTAATTAAATTATAATTAAACAAATTATAATTCAATTTAAACATTCACTTCAATTATAATTAATCAAATTATAATTACATCATATATTAATTAAATTATAATTAAATAAATTATAATTTATAATTAATCAACATGCATTTATTAAATTATAATTAAGCATATTATAATTTAAATTAACATTTACTTTGATTAAAAATAATCAAACTATATTCATTATAATTTAACAAATTATAATTTAAATTAAACCTTTACTTCAATTATAATTACTCAAATTATAATCACATATTATATTTTATTAATAAAATACATTACTACTCATTTAGCATTTTAATGTATGCCTAACATGTCATCAATTTATCACATTAAGTTAACTTTTCATGCTACAAACAAAATACAAAAATAATAAATTTTTTTCCTTTCTGCACCCCCCTGCCGAGGCAAGTGTTATAGGCTTGATAAGCCCGTCGGGGCAGGCCCCCTGCATCGACATCAGACTGGTTCGGGAACTGTGCAGAGAAAAAGCTAATTTGGCTTATTTCTCCATACCAAATTCCAATTTCAGTCAACACAATTCATATAAAGCTTTACAGAAATAAAATTTTAAAGCTTCTAACATGTCTTAACACATTGAATCATCAAAACACATAATTTAAAGCTCTCAATTTAATGATTTTTGAAGAAAAACCATTGATAAGTATTTTTGATGAAATTGAACACTTTACTTTTGTTTTTAAACTAATTCACACAATTTCAAGCATAGCTAATTAGTTTCTAAATATCCTATCATCATCTACAATTAATCTAAACAACAATTAACGATCAAACATGAAATTTTGATTTTTACAAGAAAACTATATATATATTCTCAAAAATACATTGCTGTGACTTTTTGATGAACATGAATCCCTCATATTCATCCTATATGCATGAATTAACAACTTAGATAAGCATACAAATCCTACATACATATGTTATAAACATAATATATGTATATACACCATGATTATACAATTTCTATGAAATTTCATGTTTACAAAGAAAAACATTATGAAAAACATCAAAACAATATTTCTAACTACAAGGACTAGAATTTATACCCCTTTGATTAGTGGTTGGAAGAAGAAGATGGTGATGGTGTTTAGATTTCCTTTGGATTTCTCAAAGTCTTCTTCTTTTTCTCTCTATCTTTTCTCTGTTTTTTCTTTGTTTTCTCTAACTGACTAACTCTTCTAACTCTTTTTTAAACTAACGTATATTATAGATATAATATACATATAACATATATACAATATATTTATGTACATAATAAATCCTATAATAATTACATAGGTTACAAGTTTTTGAAAATCAAAAGCCTTAAGGCTTTGTTTGGTAAAAACAGATTATTTTCAAAACTTGCTTTTTAAATAGTTAAGGCCCCGTTTGGTAAAACGGATTTTAAACAAGTGTAAGGGTCTCGTTTGGCAAAACCTTTTAGAAACAGTTTTAAGGGCCTTGTTTGGTAAAACTAATTTAAAACCCTTTTTATTCTTTTAATAAATCCTTTAACACATATCTTTAATGTCACACTTTAATCAATTAAATCTTTAACATTCTAATTTAATTAATAAAAGCTAACATCAATTAATCACATACAAATTGTCTAATAACAATTATAATTTCATGCAACAATTATCACATAGACTTCATCTAATTTAATTATCTCAATTAAATTAGAACTATACCATAAAATTATTACAATTAAATTAAATTAAATATTAAATATTTATTTATTTAATATATTATACTTAATTAAATTACTCCACATCAATCACATAAATTATTTATTTAACTCAATGAATAAATCAATTAAATATTTATTAAATTAAATAAATATTTAAAATCAATATATAAAATTCTCATTCGTTACAATCTTCCCTCCTTAAAAGGATTCTGTCCCCAGAATCACAACAAAAAAATAATCTCATCTGTTACATTCTTTCTCCCTTAAAAGGATTCTGTCCCCAGAATCAGTGTATAAGAATTTACACATAATTAAACAAATAATTGGGGATACGTCTTCATCATAACATCTTCGAGTTCCCATATAGCTTCATCAGCACTGTGCTTCCTCCAGATTACCTTAATAGAAGGTATCTCTTTATTTCTAAGTACTTGTTCCTTTCTATCAACTATTTGAACATGCACTTCTTCATATGTTAAGTCTTTATCAAATTATAAAGGCTCGTATTCTATTACATACTTGTAGTCGTGTTTGTACGGTCGCAACACGGAAATATGGAATACGTTGTGTATATTATCTAGCTCCAGAGTTAACGCAACCTCGTAAGCCACTTCGCCCACCTTTCGCAGTATCTTAAAAGGTCCAATAAATCGGGGACTCAGCTTCTCCTTCTTACCGAATTGAATCTTCCCCTTCTAGGGAGATACCTTCAGGAAAACAAAGCTTCCTGGTAAGAATTCTCAATTTTGTCGATGTTGATCGGCATACTTCTTCTGTCTGTCTTGAGCAGCAACCAATCTTGTTCTTATCAGCTTCACGATTTTGGCGGTTTGTTGTACTAGTTCCGATCCCAACAGTTGACGTTTACCTACCTCATCCCAGCACAATGGGGTCTTGCATTTTTTGCTGTATAACGCTTCGTAAGGCGGCATACCAATACTTGCGTGGTAACTATTGTTGTAGGCGAACTCCACCAAAGGTAGATGATCATCCCAGCTTCCTTTGAAGTCCATAAAGCAAGCTCTAAGCATATCCTCCAGCGTCTGAATCGTTCTCTCGCTCTGGCCATCAGTCTGAGGATGGTATGCCGTACTCATCCGCAATTGCGTTCCCAAGCACTCTTGTAGTCTCTTCCAGAAATTTGACATAAAACGCGGATCTCTGTCGGACACAATCGACAACGGAACACTGTGCCGAGTAATAATTTCCTTCACGTAGAGTTTCACTAACTGATCCAAGTTGAACTTAATCTTGATCGGTAGGAAATGGGCTGACTTCGTCAGTCGATTTACTATAACCTATATCGCATCGAAACCCTTCTGAGTTACTGGAAGACCAACCACAAAATCCATCGTGATATGTTCCCACTTCCATTCTAGAATTTCCAACGGTTGTAGCAATCCACTTGGTCTCTGGTGTTCTGCTTTGACTTTCTAGCACGCTAGACACTTCGCCACGCATTCAACAACGCCCCTCTTCATATCCGGCCACCAGAAATGGTGCTTGAGATTCTGGTACATCTTCGTACTCCCAGGGTGAATCGAATATCTCGAACTGTGAGATTCGCTCAAAATCTCCTCCTTAACTTCTAGTACTGGCGGTACCCAGATTCTTCCTTCAAATCGTAACAGTCCTTCGTTATCGATCTTGAACTTGAACTCTTCACCATCAGCTATTCTCTTCTGGATCTTTTCGCATTCTTCATCGTGAAGTTGTGCTTCTTTCACTTTGTCTACCAGCGTAGAACCAGTAGCTACTTGAAACAACATCTCATCCGATTCCTTTGAATACTTTACTTCCAGTTCTAATCCAGCCATTTCTTTTATCAACTGCTCCTGATCAGTTAACATATGTAGCGTCTCCCGACCTTTTCTGCTTAAAGCGTCGGCAACCATGTTAGCTTTACTCGGATGGTAAAGTATCTCGCAGTCGTAGTCCTTGATCAGTTCCAACCATCTCCTTTGGCACATGTTTAAATCCTTTTGTGTAAAGATGTACTTCAGACTCTTGTGATCTGTGTATATCTCACACTTTTCTCCATATAGGTAGTGTCTCCAAATCTTCGGAGCAAACACTACTACCGCCGATTCTAGATCATGAGTTGGATACTGTAAGAACCCGAATTTTCAGAATTTTCTATAATAAGAATTTAATAAATAAAATTCTTAAGACATGTATTGGATTTGAATATATATATATATATATATATATATATATATATATATATGCGTGTTACGAAGAAGAAAGTATTGTGTTACATAGGGTAAAATGAACTATGTGATTTTGTGATTAATAAATATATGTTATTTATTTTAGAGACGATTCAGTTGAGGTTAAGGAAGTGGATAAAATTTCCTATCGATATTAAATAATTCATAGGACTATTTTATCATAGTAAGTTGGTAATGTTAAATACATTTAATGTATGATCACTATTTTCTTGTGTATGTATGCTAATAACTAGTATGCTTATAATATATGTTATTGATAAATCTTAAGCTATCCGTGAATGGGTTTGGATAGTGAAGCATGAGTTAGTTAAGGGAATTAACTAATAATAATAAATATTAGTTAATTTAAGTTGGGAGTTATATTAGGGAATAATATAATATGAGTATTGAACTTTAATTAACTATGATGATATAGTACAATGTTTAATTTACTTAAGTAAAGGAGTGAATTAATATGTATGTTGAATATGTAATTATAGTTGATACTTTTTATATATATTACTTAGAGTGGTAATATGTGAGAAAGTTTGACGTGCGAATAACGTTAATAAATATATATACGTTATTAAAGGGAGATGAAAATCATTATATCTTTAAATGTATAATTAATATTTGAAGAAATTATTTTGGGGACAATTTATAGAAAGGAAAGAGAAATCAATATTATATATTTCTAATAAAGGATATTAAAATAATTTCTAATATTGAATTATTTTAATATAAGGAGGAAATGTTATTTTTGAATAATAATATTACTTTATACGTTTTTGTATGAGGTAATAGGTATGATTAATTAATATGGTAAATATATTAAAATATATTTACTATATGTAAATAAATTGATAGAAATAATTTATTATAATAGACAATAAACTTATTATCTATTTTATATATATAATATATGTACATGTGTCGTACAAGTAATTATTTGATATTATATTAAAAACAATATCTTGAGACAATAAGTAAATTTTGAATGTCTTTATTTGGAGAAAACATAATATTTTATGTTATGGCAAAATACATAATTTCTAATGTATTCTCAAGAGAGTTAATTAATGAAAGAAAATTAAGTTATTTTAATATATTAAATAACGTAAGTTAATATTTTATTGTGAATATTATTATTTAAATAATTAATAGAGTATATATTAATTATTATAATCAAAAAGGTTATACTTATTATAAGTATAATTAATTGAGGTAGCTTAGCGTTAAAATGCTTGAGTCACACAAACATTATATTAAAAAAATATTAAGTGTGGTGGAAGTGATAATAAGCTTAATATTGAGCTTGTGAGAAATACCTTGTGTGACACGATAGTAGATTCGATGATGAATTAATTAAGTTATTTAAGGATGGAGGAATTATTAATTGAACAATTAATCTATATTAATTGTTAATTTTTATAATGGTATGTTGAATTATTATTATTGCGAGTGATAGCATGATAATAAGTTTATTGGTTATAAATATAATAAGATTTATGTTTATTTAATGTGATAATTAACCATATAAATGTTAAATAATTGTTATGGAGATTAATAATTACATTGATTGATGATGGATGAATTAATTAATATGCTATTAATTAATTAATTATCATTGAGTATAATAATATATAAACGAGTAGATTATTAATATGATTAAAATTGCTCAACTAGTTGATATGTGCAAAGGATGTGATTATTAAGAGTATAACATATAGTAGTTATGCATGTGTTATATAAAGTGTAGTGCAACACTTAAGTGTGACCCTATAATTATATATAAACTATATAGTGCAATGTGGCACATTAATATGGCTATATATTATATATATATAGACTATATAGTAAGATTAATTACCGTATGTGAGTTACATAATATTATTGCTTATGTAACATGAGGTGTATGGATAGACCTTGTTGTATACCCTGTTATTATATAGTAATATCAATAACAATTAATAATTAATAATGATTTCAATAGTTATTATAATAGAAATAATAACCATTGTGATAATGAATAATAGTGATACCCAATTGAAATAGGTAATTGGTATTAAGGAAAATGTACATGAATTATATGGATGTACCCTTATTTGTTACATCGTATTTAGAAGGGGCATTGTGACTTAAAAATATACTATGTGTGCATATATTATAACCAAAGTGTATATGGATGTATAACCCAAGTGTTATATTACAATGCTGAGAATTGCTTGTCCCTATATGAGAGTCCCTCTCATTCTCTCACGTGAACTCCCACATGGCTAGCTAGTCTACCTTCCTTCTCAATTTCAGTAAATATAGCTTATGATTATAGGGGAGTGGAGATGATGATGGGATTCACCAACCTCCAACCTAATCCATATGAACCTTTATGCAATTTTGCAATCCTTTGGTTTTAAATGGTGGAGAATTACAATGTCTGGTTATACAATTGCCTACAAATATAGCCTCTCTTCCTCTCATTTTCTTTTGCTAAGAATTCTGTGAAGTAAGGCTAGTGAGTATAGCATTATAATGAGTAAGTTACTGTGGGAGTTATCAGTGAGGGAGAATTTGTTTAGCAGCAAGTTCATTTTCCATTGCAGAGGTATATTTCCCATCTTGTTCTCCAAATTCTGTAAATTTATAAGTTCTTGATTCTTGAGTTTATCATGATTGATTAATTAAGTTGATTGGAAAATATTACTAGTTGCTATGTTAGCTTACTAGTATGTTAGAATTGTGTTAGAATATATCTGGAATGGATTCCGTAGAGAAAATTCTTAGTTTGGGCTGGTTTCTGCCGAAGCAGAACAATTCCTGGATTGGCCGGACACCGGCGCTGCTGCGCCGGGTTAATACCTGGGCGTAGCGCAGCTGCGCAGGGTCCTGGAACCAGTTTTGTTTTTCTGTTAAGCAGCCTGTTGAATGTCATCATGTAGTACCACATTAGGGAATCATAAGAGCATGAGTAACATACATATATATGTACGTAGACGTAGTACGAGCATGTATAACCATGATAGATACAAACTTGATGAAGAAGCTTATAGTTGAAAATAAACTTCAAGTTTTGAAAATGAACTTTGATGGAACTTATGTTCTATGAGTTCTGAGCTTACTAGTCTATATACCTGACTGATTTCAAACGTAAGTGAGCATGAGTTATGAATTATAGTTATTATATTCATGACCAACTTGTTAGACTTTGTGTTAGAAAATATTTTTAATAAAAAGCTTGATATATCAAAGCAAATATGCATGAATACTACATGATGAACATTCTGATCTTGTGAAGATGTTAACATGCCTTAACTACATATGATAAGAGCTTTAAAGTTGTCTTGTATGTGTCGAATTGTATCGTTCATGTTTAAAATGATTTCAATGGTGAACTTGAATATATTTTAAATCAAGTTGCATTAAGTATGAGTAGCTAGATTCTAAAGATTTAATATGTCATGTTTGTGTTTATTACGTCTCTAAATATGATTCATATGTGATTGGATATATTGACAAATAACCAAGCATGAGTTCAAGCATGTTTTAAAGTGATAAACGAAGCATGTTTTTAAACTAATAACTATGATAGATACATGTATGAAATATGAATATTCATGAACATGTCCAACATGAGTTACATGAATACTTTATGTGTTTAAAGAGCTAGCATGATGAACTTTGAGATGTTTATGACCTCGAGTGGCCTTAAATTGTTGAAATGTTGCCTTAGGACCTATATCATGAAAGATTGAACTTGGAAAGGTTAGACATGATAGTAGTGTGCATACAAGCCAATCATGTATGATGATAAAGCACGTACTTTGTAAACAATCTTATTTATTTATTAATAAAATATTCATTTATTAAAGGCATTTAATTATCTACATGTTGCTGTTTTTATAATATGTAAATAACCCATAGTTTTAAGCAATGCTTTTAGAATCATGATGATGATCATGCTAATGAGATCTAAATTCTTAGAAAGTTTTAAAACTTAAATAGTTCCCAATCGTGGGATTACTAAAAAGGGGATTAGTAAATCCGGATAGATTGGTACATATGTTGCTTGCTCATTGGATGAGGATGATTGATCTCATGATCATTTGTGTGGAGACACTAAAGCAAGTATGTAGGTGCTTATTGGAGAATAAGTTCACTGAACGTGACTCGCTATGGAATACCTTATGGAGATTTACTTGCCTGTCAATAGGAATTCCTAATGTGATAGTAGTACAAGTGATCCTTGGACTTGAGATCATCATAGTATCTTGTATGTAACAAATTATACTTTGACTTATTCCTTAAGACCTTTTAAGGCATATATAGGGTATGCTTGGGTATAATGAGTTACATATGGAGATAATGAATGATCAATAAAGAATCTACCACCTCTAGTAAAAGAGGAGATATGTCCTATGTGATTCGTTAAATGACAACCCAGGAATCCTTGGCCAAGGTGAAATGAAATTAGAAAGGAGTTTCTAATTTGCATTATTTGGAGTTGTGCATTTTCTAATCGAAATACATATAATTAAATAAAATAAGACTTGACAGTAAATCCATGTCTTATAGTTAATTGGGACATTGTATGGTGGAAGGATTGAATTGTATGGTAACTATTTACTCACAGGTTCTTTTTGATTAATGTTGAAATCTATATTATCTGGAAAGTCGTTGATCGCTAGGGAGGCTTATCCCTATTGTAGAATAAATATTATTTATTTAAATAGATTATTAGTTTAATTTATTTATTTAAATAAGATTAAAATTGTTTTAATTGATTTATTCACAACCGGTTTAATATGGAGAACCTAAAGGGTCACACCATAAAAGGAAGAATAATTATTTAAGAAGGTAATGGCATAATCGTAATAATGCATTAAGTGTAATTAATTTAATCTATGGTGATAGAATAAATTAAATAGCTTAATGTTTATCATTTAATATTTTGAAAATATTAAATATAAATTAATAAGAGGAGTCTTATTAATATTATTACAATTATTATTATTAATTTCTAAAGGAGTTTAGTAATTAATTTAATATTTAGTACTCTCATTTATTCCTAATAAGATTAGGAGACAAATTAATTAAATGAATTTAATTAATTATTCCCATGTGGTGGGAAGCCTAAATTAATTAAAGGAGTTTAATTAATTAAAAGAAATCCCATGTCTAATAGGATTAGAAGGGTTGACTAATATCTATATAAGAGGAGTCTTATAATAGATATTAGATAGATATGATGCAATTCTAATTGTTGGAGAGTACTCCTTTTCTATAGAGGATAGAAAACTAAGGTTTATCCAAACACCCTCCTTCTTGATAATTTCTCTTCCTTGGTGGATCACCTCTAGAGGCTAAACACTTGGGTGGCTAACGTTGATCAAAAAAAGGAATCTAACCCGAAAATTCAAGGAGATCACGAAGAACAAGGAGTTGAACTAGTACTTGTGGAAGCTTCGTTCTACAAGGGTATGATTCCATAACTTCTTATTTATCGTTTTAAATTAATAATTTGCATAAAGGATGATCCGGGTAATGGTTTTGTAGAAATTTTTTTAAACTCTGATATACCATGCTTCCGCTAATTTTTGCAATTTGATTGCGTCACGATTTCGTACAAATCCAGCAGTGGCATCAGAGCCAAACCTTTATGCAATTATTAATTGTTTTGATTTCATATACATATGGGTATGTATTTAGAATAATTTATTGGGCATAATTTTAATTGTTTAAAATTATTATTTTATATAAAAAAAAACCGAAAATCAATCCTTCTCCCTTTTTATTTGTCGCTTCGGATCCGTGTGTAATAGAGAAAGGGAAAGTGACGAATTTTTTTTTTTTAAAACAAAGGGGAACCTGCCGAGTATCTTGAAAGGTGACTTCAGGAAAGTTTAAAAAATAAAAAAAAAAGAAAAAGAAAAGATGATCCAGCAAGTCTACAAGGAAAAGGGAATTCGGTATTGCAGTAAGGTAATCAAGAGATAAAAAGGTTACCTTTTATTTATATAGATATAAGAGAATTCGGTAATGCTCCTGGACTTATAAAGGTAATCAATAGATAAAAGGTTACCTTATATATATATATATATAATATTCTTAATAATTTTATAATTAAAATAAAGAGTTTATTTTAATCTTGAAATTGGATTTCATGTAATTTAAAATTGCCCATTAAATGATACTCATATATATATGGAATATATTAATTCATGAGATGAATATTTATTTATTGATATATATGGTGATATGTATGATAATAAATAGGGATTGATTATGGACTATTTGACCAATGCGATTGGATTTTATTTTAGTTGAATGCTTGAATGAATGGATTTTATTAAATGGGGTCTGCGTACCTCGTCTTCTCTAATTTTTCTTGATGTAAAATTCTATCTCCCTTCTATGTACTTCCCCTTGACTGCTGATCAAGGTTTCTATTTAAATTAAATAGTTTAATGTAATAGAAATAGTTAGAATTATCTTGAAGAAATTGGAGACCAAGGAGCAAGGAGCGCGTGAAGACACGTTTGTATGGAGCCTGGGTTTAAATGTAATAGTTACGTTTAAATTTAAATTCTTGCACTCCTAGGTTTGACCTTTTGGTTCACTTGGTGGCTCTAGTGAACCAAACTAGAATAAAAGTCCATAATCAATCCGGGTAGAATATAGTATTCTATATTGCATGCTAAATATTATATATATTATATTTTATGCAAACATGCTTCGCATGTTTAATAAAATGACGCGTATTTTATATATATATGTGCATGCGCGCTAAACAAGATGAGACAAATAATAACAAACCCCTCAAAGGAACAAGATTAAGTCCGAAGCGTTCAGTGATATTTGGAATATCGAACGTCGCCTTCTAGCATGATAAATTAATAGAGTATTAAATATTTAATATAAGCTTGTTGTGCTATCCACAAGGCGAGTATTGCGTATTTAAGATATTAATTAATCACATTTGATGCTTATCAAGAAAATTGAACAATCTAGTCTTGTTGTGCTATCCACAAGGACGAACATTTTTCTTTTTTGAATTTATGGAAGTGCTAGGCTGGACTTAACTTAAATCATTTTAGTTCGGATGTGCACACACTTGACCATTATGATTTAAGAGGCAAAATAAAAGGAATTACATGGTAATGTAATTGACAAGAGTTGTCTACCTATTTATTTGTATATCGCTTGTTGTGCTATCCACAAGGTTATATACATTTGAAATGGGATCCTTATTCTTACTAGCAAATCTTTAATTAGATGTTGCCGAACTATATAAGTGAGGGTAATATAGTTTGATGAAAATAGTGGGAGATACCAATTTAAAATAAAGACCTAAATTTATTTTGGTATGCAAAATTAATAAAATGAATGTTTGCTAAAATGTTATTTTCTTTCACATGCAGAATTTTAAAAATGTCTAAATCACTAATCTCACTACGAAGCATACTTGATGCAAACAAGCTTACCGGGCCGAATTATGAGGACTGGCTAAGAAATCTGAGAATTGTTCTCACTGCTGAAAAGATTTCTTATGTCCTAAATTCAACTGTCCCTGAATCTGTTTCAGAAACAGCCTCTGAGGAAGAGATTGCCACTTTCAATAAGTGGCAAGATGATGCATCTGTGGCTCAATGCATCATGCTCGCATCCATGAATAACGAGCTTCAGCGTCAGCACGTAAATATGGATGCTCCTGCTATGCTGCTTCACCTCAAGGAGTTGTATGGTGAACAGAGTAGGACTGCTAGATATGAGATATCTAAGGAGCTCTTCCGATCTCGGATGACCGAGGGTACTGCCGTCGAGACTCATGTCCTAAAGGTGATCAATTTGATTGAACGCCTTGGACAGCTGGGGTTCGTCATGGATGGGGAGCTGAGTCAAGACTTGGTCTTGCAGTCACTCCCTGAGACCTTCTCGCAGTTTGTGGTTAATTTTCACATGAATAAGTTAGATGTCAGCTTGCCTGAGCTGCTTAACATGCTGAAAACTGCAGAAGGTCACTTCCCATCCAAGAAGAACCATATCTTGATGGTGGATTCTTCCAATAAAAGGAAGAGGCCCAAGGTATCTTCTGAAAAGAAGAAATCTAAGAAGGCTAAGGGAAAGGGGAAAGAAAAGGAACAAAAGAAACCTGAACCAGCTAAAGGAATGTGCTTTCATTGCAACAAGCCGGGACATTGGAAAAGGAACTGCAAGAAGTATCTAGCAGAGAAGAAGCTTGGAGAAGCTTCAACTTCCAATCAAGGTTTGTTTATGATTGAAATTAATTTTTCTGAAAGTCATAATTCTACTTGGGTATTGGATACCGGCTGTGGTTCTCACATATGTAATACTGTGCAGGGACTGGTCAGCAGTAGAAAGCTGAACAATGATGAGGTGATCCTACGAGTGGGGAATGGAGCAAAGGTTGCTGCATTAGCTGTAGGAACTTATTATTTAGCAATGCCTTCGGGCAAGTCCATTTATCTTAATAATTGTTATTATGTTCCGAATATTATTAAAAACATTATTTCAATTTCTGTATTGGATATGGAAGGATTTAACGTTGTTATAAAGAACAATAGTTGTTCTATTTATAAAGACGATGTTTTATATGGTATTGGAAATTTGCGAAATGGACTTTATACACTTGACTTACAAGAAAATATATTTTAAATTGAACAAACTAAGAAAAGGAAAAGAGATGATATTAATTATACCTACATGTGGCACTGTAGACTCGGTCATATCAATGAAACAAGATTATCCAAGTTGCATAAAGATGGGCTCCTCGAGCTATCAGATTATGAATCATATCCAACTTGTGAATCTTGTCTCATGGGTAAAATGACTAAATCTCCTTTTAGTGGAAAAAGGAGAAAGAGTTACAGAGTTGTTGGCATTGATTCACACAGACGTTTGTGGGCCTATGACAACAAGTGCACGAGGTGGGTATTCTTATTTTATTACTTTCACTGATGATCACTCAAGATTTGGATATGTGTATTTGATGAAATACAAGTCAGAATCATTTGAAAAGTTCAAAGAGTTCAAAAGTGAAGTAGAGAAACAAACGGTCAAGAGTATAAAGATACTTCGATCAGATCGAGGTGGAGAATACTTAAGCGATGAGTTTCTCAATTGTCTCAAAGAAAATGGTATAATCTCACAATGGACTCCTCCAGGTACACCACAGTTAAATGGAGTATCTGAAAGGAGAAATCGAACACTGTTAGACATGGTTCGATCCATGATGAGTTTTACCGACCTTCCAATTTCCTTCTGGGGATATGCCCTAGAAACGGCTGCATACCTACTTAACAAGGTACCTACCAAATCCGCCCCAAAGACTCCATATGAGATGTGGAAGGGGAGGAAACCAAATCTTAAGCATGTTAAGACTTGGGGTTGTCCAGCTTATGTCAAAAAGTTTGAACATGATAAGCTACAAACTAAATCCGAAAAGTGTAGATTTGTGGGATACCCTAAAGAAACTGTAGGGTATTATTTCTATCATCCAACTGATCAAAAGGTGTTTGTTGCGAAACATGCTGCCTTCTTGGAAAAGGAGTTTATCCATGAAGGGGTCAGTGGGAGTAAGATATATCTTGAAGAAGCTCAAGAACCACAAATTACCACGGATCAAAGTCAGGTACCTGACCAAGTAGAAGAACCTACTATACCACACCCTGTTCGTAAATCTGGAAGAGTACCGAAGATACCTGAGAGGTATGGATTCGTTGTAGAGGATGACGATGACGTACGCATCATGAATGATGATGATCCATTGAATTACGAACAGGCCATGAGTAATAAAGACTCAGGGAAATGGCTTGAAGCCATGAAATCCGAAATGGACTCTATGTATGAAAACAAAGTATGGACTTTGGTTTCACCACCTGAAGGCATTAAGCCTATTGGGTGTAAATGGGTCTTTAAAAGAAAGACTGGAGCGGACGGCAAGGTGGAGACCTATAAGGCCCGACTGGTTGCAAAAGGTTTCAAACAAAGACAAGGAGTTGATTATGATGAAACCTTTTCACCAGTAGCTATGCTCAAGTCCATTCGGATTTTGCTTGCGATTGCAGCTTATAACGACTACGAGATCTGGCAGATGGACGTGAAAACGGCCTTCCTCAATGGGAAACTTGAGGAGGATGTGTATATGACACAGCCAGAGGGATTTGTTTCAAAGGTTGGAATAAATCAAGTCTGTAAGCTACAACGATCCATTTATGGATTGAAGCAAGCTTCTCATAGATGGAACATTCGTTTTGATGAGACAATCAAAGAGTTTGATTTTATCAAAAATGACGATGAACCATGTGTGTACAAGAAGGTTAGTGGGAGCGCAATTTCATTCCTTGTATTATATGTTGATGATATATTACTGATAGGGAATGACATTCCTATGCTACAATCGATTAAAATCTGGTTATCTAAACACTTCTCCATGAAGGACTTGGGAGAAGCATCCTATATTTTGGGGATAAAGATCTATAGAGATAGATCTAAAAGGATGCTTGGTTTATCCCAAGGAACGTACATTGATGCAATGCTAAAGAGATTTAGCATGGAAGATTCCAAAAGAGGTCTCATGCTGATGAGCCATGGAATACATCTCTCCAAGAAACAGGCCCCAAAGACACCTGAGGAGAGAGACCGTATGAGTAAGATCCCTTATGCTTCTGCAATAGGATCTATCATGTACGGTATGATATGTACTAGACCGGATGTTGCTCATTCACTTAGTGTAACGAGCAGATACCAGTCTAATCCAGGAGAAGAGCACTGGAAGGCAGTGAAGAATATCCTAAAATACTTGAGAAGGACTAAGGATATTTTTTTTGTCTACGGTGGGTCTGAATTAAAACTCGAGAGCTTCACAGACTCAAGTTTTCAAACGGACCAAGATGACAGTAAATCTATTTCGGGGTATGTTTTTACTTTGAACGGAGGCGCAGTGAGTTGGAAGAGTTCCAAGCAGCAAACAGTTGCTGATTCAGTGACAGAGGCAGAGTATATAGCTGCAAGTGAAGCTGCAAAGGAAGCTGTTTGGATGAAGAAGTTCATAACTGAACTTGGTGTGGTTCTTAGCATTGGAGAAGCAGTTCCCATTTACTGTGACAACACAGGAGCAGTTGCACAGGCTAAGGAACCGAGGTCTCATCAGAAATCTAAACACGTGTTGCGGCGATTTCATTTGATCAGGGAGATCATTGAAAGAGGAGACGTCACCTTGGAACGTGTAGACTCTCAAGACAACATTGCAGATCCATTTACTAAAGCTTTAACACAACAGCAGTTTGATCGTCACTTAGAGAAGATGGGTATGAGATACCATGGCGATTGGCTTTAGTGCAAGTGGGAGATTGATAGTAGTGTGCATACAAGCCAATCATGTATGATGATAAAGCACGTACTTTGTAAACAATCTTATTTATTTATTAATAAAATATTCATTTATTAAAGGCATTTAATTATCTACATGTTGCTGTTTTTATAATATGTAAATAACCCATAGTTTTAAGCAATGCTTTTAGAATCATGATGATGATCATGCTAATGAGATCTAAATTCTTAGAAAGTTTTAAAACTTAAATAGTTCCCAATCGTGGGATTACTAAAAAGGGGATTAGTAAATCCGGATAGATTGGTACATATGTTGCTTGCTCATTGGATGAGGATGATTGATCTCATGATCATTTGTGTGGAGACACTAAAGCAAGTATGTAGGTGCTTATTGGAGAATAAGTTCACTGAACGTGACTCGCTATGGAATACCTTATGGAGATTTACTTGCCTGTCAATAGGAATTCCTAATGTGATAGTAGTACAAGTGATCCTTGGACTTGAGATCATCATAGTATCTTGTATGTAACAAATTATACTTTGACTTATTCCTTAAGACCTTTTAAGGCATATATAGGGTATGCTTGGGTATAATGAGTTACATATGGAGATAATGAATGATCAATAAAGAATCTACCACCTCTAGTAAAAGAGGAGATATGTCCTATGTGATTCGTTAAATGACAACCCAGGAATCCTTGGCCAAGGTGAAATGAAATTAGAAAGGAGTTTCTAATTTGCATTATTTGGAGTTGTGCATTTTCTAATCGAAATACATATAATTAAATAAAATAAGACTTGACAGTAAATCCATGTCTTATAGTTAATTGGGACATTGTATGGTGGAAGGATTGAATTGTATGGTAACTATTTACTCACAGGTTCTTTTTGATTAATGTTGAAATCTATATTATCTGGAAAGTCGTTGATCGCTAGGGAGGCTTATCCCTATTGTAGAATAAATATTATTTATTTAAATAGATTATTAGTTTAATTTATTTATTTAAATAAGATTAAAATTGTTTTAATTGATTTATTCACAACCGGTTTAATATGGAGAACCTAAAGGGTCACACCATAAAAGGAAGAATAATTATTTAAGAAGGTAATGGCATAATCGTAATAATGCATTAAGTGTAATTAATTTAATCTATGGTGATAGAATAAATTAAATAGCTTAATGTTTATCATTTAATATTTTGAAAATATTAAATATAAATTAATAAGAGGAGTCTTATTAATATTATTACAATTATTATTATTAATTTCTAAAGGAGTTTAGTAATTAATTTAATATTTAGTACTCTCATTTATTCCTAATAAGATTAGGAGATAAATTAATTAAATGAATTTAATTAATTATTCCCATGTGGTGGGAAGCCTAAATTAATTAAAGGAGTTTAATTAATTAAAAGAAATCCCATGTCTAATAGGATTAGAAGGGTTGACTAATATCTATATAAGAGGAGTCTTATAATAGATATTAGATAGATATGATGCAATTCTAATTGTTGGAGAGTACTCCTTTTCTATAGAGGATAGAAAACTAAGGTTTATCCAAACACCCTCCTTCTTGATAATTTCTCTTCCTTGGTGGATCACCTCTAGAGGCTAAACACTTGGGTGGCTAACGTTGATCAAAAAAAGGAATCTAACCCGAAAATTCAAGGAGATCACGAAGAACAAGGAGTTGAACTAGTACCTGTGGAAGCTTCGTTCTACAAGGGTATGATTCCATAACTTCTTATTTATCGTTTTAAATTAATAATTTGCATAAAGGATGATCCAGGTAATGGTTTTGTAGAAATTTTTTTAAACTCTGATATACCATGCTTCCGCTAATTTTTGCAATTTGATTGCGTCACGATTTCGTACAAACCCAGCAAGACAATCATGGGAGTGCCTTTTAATAGGTATACATGCTATGTAAGATCATATGTTAATACTTGAATCCGACTTCGACGGTTAATAGAGTATATTTGCTTTGTTATGGTCTTATGTGTTAGTAATGATATATGAGAATGATTAACTCAAAAGATGGACTACACTAGCTATATGTAAATAGATTAGTGGTAGATGGGCATGTGTATGTGAAGAATGATAGTAAGTACGTAAGGTTAAAATATACTTATACGTACATAATTATTCTAAGAATACGATAAGAAAGTGAAACAAAGGTTCTAAGAACCAAGATGGAAAATAATATAATACTTATTATTATATTGAGGATATATGGATGTATATAACTGATGAGTGTGATCTCTATGATTAATATAACTGTGTAGGATTACACGAAGTGCAGATATTTCTTAAGCAGTTAAGTCGTAGTTGTTAAACTACGCATCAGGCAAGTCTTTCAGTTCCTATTTGATATATGAATTCAATAACTATTAGTTGAATTATATTATGTTGTGATGATGTAAATTTATATATGAACTGTATATGAGATTGAAAGTTGATTTTTGATGATATACTTGTTATGTGAAAAGTAACATACGTAGCAAATATAAATTATTTATAAATGCATGAACTGAGTATGATATTATATGCTATGTGATGCATGAAAACTATCAGAATTGCTGAGCTGTCGAGCTCACTCTTGCAAATAACCACTTTTGTAGGTTAAGGATTCACGATAAAGATTTCGTGCTTCTTGATTGATAAAGATAGATAGTGTCGCAACGAAGAATACTATTTAGATTATCGTTTGAACCCTGTTTAGGTTCTAAGAGTTGTACTTGATAATTGTATACGCTGTTTAAAACTTGTCGTACTGTAAAGATGTATTAGTTGATACATGGAGGATATCAAGTCGAGTTGTAAACGTTATACGATAACTCAAATAGAATGAATCATATTATAAAGTTGATTCAGGGATTTGTAATTGATTCAAGTTATGAAATCAATAAAAGATTTTATTCAAAGGATATTGAAAAGTTTAAATTATTCCGCATTTTAGTAACTTCGAATGTGGTGTTTAGACAGGGATGGTATATGACCGGGTTTTGAAACTTGTAAAAGTTTGGAGTCATCATACAAGATCCTAGATATGAATAGAATTTATATTCTAAATTGTAATAAGCAAAATTATATTCTTTTAGTAATGTATAAAAGATGTAATAGTTTCGCGATAGTAGATCGTGATTGCACCGAATCCGAGGTTTCGAAGGAACGTGGATTTGGGGGCGTCACAGGTTGGTATCAAAGTTGTAGGTTATAAACCTTAGGTAAGTGTACCTTAGGCTATAACCTGAGAGAGGGCAAGATAAAGATTAAAATATATACGTGAAGATTCAAAGACGAATCTTGAAATATCTAGAGAATAAAAATCAGGAGTTTCCTAACTCCGGTGATAAAAATGTTAAGATGATGTCTATAAGATGTATATGATAAAAATAGGGAGAATGAACTCAAACGGAGTTTGGTTGATAATAGGGAAAGAACCCTAAGGTAAACCGATGATCACAACGTGATCAGTTTGACCTGTTAGATGATAAATAGTCTGTAATGACTAAGTGTGTATAGCTTGATGCTATGAGAGAATGTACTATAAAAAGTACGAGATGAACTCATGAGGAGTTGTATGTGGTGAAACCTAAAAAGTTCGTAAAGAGGAAGTGATAGAGTAAGATAGAGTTGAGTGTTGGACTTCCATTGAGGACTCATGTGATGGCTTAGTTGTACAAACTTTTGTATGGGCAGAAGCTTTGTGCTTGCACTGAGTGCGTCACATTGATAATCGTTGGAATGTTAGTGTCGCGGTATCATTATACATATGGCAAAAAGGTGATTATTTTCTTATATTTATTTTGATAGATAGAGATTTCTAAGATTAATTTAGATAATACTAAGATTAGGTGCGAGTTCTTAAGACTCATGCCTATAACGAGTCCGTGACTCATAATCGTATGGTGGGACCCCTCAGCGAATGGACGACTTTGGTCTGACTAGGATAAGTTCCTAAACCCATATGATTGTGCTAAGTTCCTGAACTTCCATGGTGTGGTAAGTTGGTGAACTGTACTGAGAATAGATATATTATATAAGAGTTTTGGAATAGTGAGCATTGATGGTGGTAAGAGATTGAAGTGATGGAGAAATTGGATTTTCCTAAATCCTCTAGCTACGCTAGATTTTTAATATTTATTGACTTCGTGCTAGTGTTTGCACTTCTGTTTTCTTGAGAAAAACATTGGGTCAAGTGACTGAACCAATGAGTTTAAAAAAGAATACAGTTATTCGTATGTCTAAGCTATTTGTTTCGGCTAAGACAAAAATGATTTGAAAATCTTTCAAAATGTATTTTGACCATGTGCATCATTTGATATGGTGTAGGATGGTAAATGATGGAGTCATCAATGCAATCGAACCTAGTGTCAGAAGTGATCGTAAGATCGTCAACCCACTATGGTATGATGTAATATGGCAAAGTCACAAAATGACAAAAATTTCAACGTACTACTAAGTTGGTGCGACATTTTGACGTCATAAAACAAATTTTGGTTTTCTTTCAAATTATGAAAAGTTGACTAAATTATTTCGATTGATGTCCGAATTGTTGATAAGAGTCTATGCTATTTAATTCGGCTAGGCGACTGTTGAAAAGTGATTATAGAATTGAAGCATTCTTGTGTATTTATGCCAAACCAGATTGCTCTGGTGCGAATTTTGATGTTGAAAAGCTGAGGTGAACAACCCTATAACGGGAATATATTTTCAGAAACAGTAGTCCGAACATGACTCATATAGTCATTTCAACACGCTACGTTGCGGCCCAACGTAGTAGTACAATTGGCTAGCCACCTAGTGTATGTGTGGAGGGCGTTTTCAGTCTTTGTGAATGATAAACACTCTGGGTTGCAATGTGAAGAATTGTGTTGAAGCATTAGTAAACCTGTGGAAAAGTTCACGGTCTTGTGTGACCCCTCAGAAAAAAATCTGAAATCTGAGTTATTCATACTACTTCCCGATTATTGAAAAATCGTGGAAGATTCTTATTCTTCTGAAGGATGAATGTAGTAGGGGAATGTTCCTTAGAAAGGAGTAAATGATAGAATGCGATTGAGAAGGTTATAATAGTAATAAAAAAAAACTTTCGAAAAGAGAATGAATAAAATTATTCAAGAGAATATGTAATATTCGGAATGGCACCGAGTAGAGGAGGTTTCGGTGATTCCAAGGACGGAATTCTTATAAAAGGGAGAGGATGTAAGAACCAGAATTTTTAGAATTTTCTATAATAAGAATTTAATAAATAAAATTCTTAGGACATGTATTGGATTTGAATATATATATGCGTTTTACGAGGAAGGAAGTATTGTGTTACATAGGGTAAAATAAACTATATGATTTTGTGATTAATAAATATATTATTAATATATATTTGTTATTTATTTTAGAGATGATTCAGTTGAGGTAAAGGAAGTGGATAAAATTTTCTATCGATATTAAATAATTCATAGGACTATTTTATCATAGTAAGTTGGTGATGTTAAATACGTTTAATGTATAATCACTATTTTCTTGTGTATGTATGCTAATAACTAGTATGCTTATAGTATATGTTATTGATAAATCTTAAGTTATCCGTGAATGGGATAGTGAAGCATGAGTTAGTTAAGGGAATTAACTAATAAGAATAAATATTAGTTAATTTAAGTTGGGAGTTATATTAGGGAATAATATAATGTGAGTATTGAACCTTAATTAACTATGATGATATAGTACAGTGTTTAATTTACTTAAGTAAATGAGTGAATTAATATGTGTGTTGAATATGTAATTATAGTTGATACATTTTATATATATTACTTAGAGTGGTAATATGTGAGAAAGTTTGACGTGCGAATAACGTTAATAAATATATATACGTTATTAAAGGGAGATGGAAATCATTATATCTTTAAATTAATAATTAATATTTAAAGAAATTATTTTGGGGATAATTTATAGAAAGGAAAGAGAAATTAATATTATATATTTCTAATAAAGGATATTAAAATAATTTTTAATATTGAATTATTTTAATATAAGGAGAAAATATTATTATTGAATAATAATATTACCTTATATGTTTTTGTATGAGGTAATAGGTATGATTAATTAATATTATAAATATATTAAAACATATTTGCTATATGTAAATAAATTGATGGAAATAATTTATTATAATAGAAAATAAACTTATTATCTATTTTTTATATATAATATATGTACATATGTCGTACATGTAATTATTTAATATTATATTAAAAATAATATTTTGAGACAATAAATAAATTTTGAATGTCTTTATTTGGAGAAAACATAATATTTTATGTTATGACAAAATACATAATTTCTAATGTATTCTCAAGAGAGTTAATTAATGAAAGAAAACTAAGTTATTTTAATATATTAAATAACTTAAGTTATTATTTTATCTTGAATATTATTATTGAAATAATTAATAGAGTATATATTAATTATTATGATCATAAAGGTTATACTTATTATAAGTATAATTAATTGAGGTAGCATAGCGTTAAAATGCATGAGTCACACAAACATTATATTAAAAGAATATTAAGTGTGGTGGAAGTGATAATGAACTTGTGAGAAATGTCTTGTGTGGCACGATAGCAGATTCGATGATGAATTAATTATGTTATTTAAGGACGGAGGAATTATTAATTAAACAATTAATTTATATTAATTGTTAATTTTTATAATGGTATGTTGAATTATTATTATTGCGAGTGATATCATGATAATAAGTATATTGGTTATAAATATAATAAGATTTTTGTTTATTTAATGTAATAATTAACCATATAAATGTTAATTAATTGTTATGGAGATTAATAATTACATTGATTGATGAGGATGAATTAATTAATATTTTATTAATTAATTAATTACCATTGAGTATAATAATATATAAACGAGTAGATTATTAATATGATTATAATTGCTCAACTAGTTGATATGTGCAAAGGATGTGATTATTAAGAGTATAACATATAGTAGTTACGCATGTGTTATATAAAGTGTGGTGCAACACTTAAGTGTGACCCTACAATTATATATAAACTATATAGTGCAATGTGACACATTAATGTGGCTACATATTATATATATAGACTATATAGTAAGATTAATTACCGTATGTGAGTTACATAATATTATTGCTTATATAACATGAGGTGTATGGGTAGACCTTGTTGTATACCCTATTATTATATAGTAATATCAATAACAATTGATAATTGATAATAATTTCAATAGTTATTATAATAGAAATAATAACCATTGTGATAATGAATAATAGTGATACCCAATTGAAATAGGTAATTAGTATTAAGGAAAATGTACATGAATTATATGGATGTACCCTTATTTGTTACATCGTATTTAGAAGGGGCATTGTGACTTAAAAATATACTATGTGTGCATATATTATAACCAAAGTGTATATGGATGTATAACCCAAGTGTTATATTACAATGCTGAGAATTGCTTGTCCCTATATGAGAGTCCCTCTCATTCTCTCACGTGAACTCCCACATGGCTAGCTAGTCTACCTTCCTTCTCAATTTCAACAAATATAGCTTATGATTATGAGGTAGTGGAGATGATGATGGGATTCACCAACCTCCTACCTAATCCATATGAACCATTATGCAATTTTGCAATCCTTTGGTTTTAAATGGTGGAGAATTACAATGTCTGGTTATACAATTGCCTACAAATATAGCCTCTCTTCTTCTCATTTTCTTTTGATGAGAATTCTATGAAGTAAGGCTAGTGAGTATAGCATTATAATGAGTAAGTTATTGTGAGAGTTATAAGTGAGGGAGAATTTGTTTAGCAGCAAGTGCATTTTCCATTGCAGAGGTATATTTCCCATCTTGTTCTCAAAATTCTATAAATTTATAAATTCTTGATTCTTGAGTTTATCATGATTGATTAATTAAGTTGATTGGAAAATATTTTTAGTTGCTATGTTAGCTTACTAGTATGTTAAAATTGTGTTAGAATATATCTGGAATGGATTCTGTAGAGAAAATTCTGAGTTTCGGCTGGTTTCTGCCGAAGCAGAACAATTCCTGGACTGGCCGGACACCGGCGCAGTTACGCCGGGTTAATACCTGGGCGCAGCGCAGCTGCGCAGGGTCCTGGAACCAATTTTGTTTTTCTGTTAAGAAGCCTGTTGAATGTCATCATGTAGTACCACATTAGGAAATCATAAGAGCATGAGTAACATACATATATATGTACGTAGACGTAGTACGAGAATGTATAACCATGATAGATACAAACTTGATGAAGAAGCTTATAGTTGAAAATAAACTTCAAGTTTTGAGAACTTTGATGGAACTTATGTTCTATGAGTTTTGAGCTTACTAGTCTATTTACATGACTGATTTCAAACGTAAGTGGGCATTAGTTATGAATTATAGTTATTATATTCATGACCAACTTGTTAGACTTTGTGTTAGAAAATATTTTTAATAAAAAGCTTGATATATCAAAGCAAATATGCATGAATACTACATGATGAACATTCTGATCTTGTGAAGATGTTAACATGCCTTAACTACATATGATAAGAGCTTTAAAGTTGTCTTGTATGTGTCGAATTGTATCGTTCATGTTTAAAATGATTTCAATGGCGAACTTGAATATATTTTAAATCAAGTTGCATTAAGTATGAGTAGCTAGATTCTAAAGATTTAAGATGTCATGTTTGTGTTTATTACGTCTCTAAATATGATTCATATGTGATTGGATATATTGACAAATAACCAAGCATGAGTTCAAGCATGTTTTAAAGTGATAAACAAAGCATGTTTTTAAACTAATAACTATGATAGTTACATGTATGAAATATGAATATTCATGAACATGTCCAACATGAGTTACATGAATACTTTATGTGTTTAAAGAGCTAGCATGATGAACTTTGAGATGTTTATGACCTCGAGTGGCCTTAAATTGTTGAAATGTTGCCTTAGGACCTATATCATGAAAGATTGAACTTGGAAAGGTTAGACAATCATGGGAGTGCCTTTTAATAGGTATACATGCTATGTAAGATCATATGTTAATACTTGAATCCGACTTCGACGGTTAATAGAGTATATTTGCTTTGTTATGGTCTTATGTGTTAGTAATGATATATGAGAATGATTAACTCAAAAGATGGACTACACTAGCTATATGTAAATAGATTAGTGGTAGATGGGCATGTGTATGTGAAGAATGATAGTAAGTACGTAAGGTTAAAATATACTTATACGTACATAATTATTCTAAGAATACGATAAGAAAGTGAAACAAAGGTTCTAAGAACCAAGATGGAAAATAATATAATACTTATTATTATATTGAGGATATATAGATGTATATAACTGATGAGTGTGATCTCTATAATTAATATAACTGTGTAGGATTACACGAAGTGCAGATATTTCTTAAGCAGTTAAGTCGTAGTTGTTAAACTACGCATCAGGAAAGTCTTTCAGTTCCTATTTGATATATGAATGCAATAACTTTTAGTTGAATTATATTATGTTGTGATGATGTAAATTTATATATGAACTGTATATGAGATATATATGAGATTGAAAGTTGATTTTTGATGATATACTTGTTATGTGAAAAGTAACATGCGTAGTAAATATAAATTATTTATAAATGCATGAACTAAGTATGATATTATATGCTATGTGATGCATGAAAACTGTTAGAATTGCTGAGCTGTCGAGCTCACTCTTGCAAATAACCACTTTTGCAGGTTAAAGATTCACGGTAAAGATTTCGTGCTTCTTGATTGATAAAGATAGATAGTGTTGCAACGAAGAATACTATTTAGATTATCTTTTGAACCCTTTTTAGGTTCTAAGAGTTGTACTTGATAATTCTATACGTTGTTTAAAACTTGTCGTACTGTAAAGATATATTAGTTGATATTTGGAGGATATCAAGTCGATTTGTAAACGTTATACGATAACTCAAATAGAATGAATCATATTATAAACTTGATTCAGGAATTTGTAATTGATTCAAGTTATGAAATCAATAAAAGATTTTATTCAAATGATATTGAAAAGTTTAAGTTATTCCGCATTTTAGTAACTTCGAATGTGGTGTTTAGACATGGATGGTATATGACCGAGTTTTGAAACTTGTAAAAGTTTGGAGTCATCATATAAGATGCTAGATATGAATAGAATTTATATTCTAAATTGTAATAAGCAAAATTGTATTCTTTTAGTAATGTATAAAAGATGTAATAGTTCCGCGATAGTAGTATTGTGACTGCACTGAATCCGAAGTTTCGAAAGAACGTGGATTTGGGGGCATCACAGAGACCCTTTCTCGTAATCCTTCATCTGACGTGATGCGTAGGCAATAACTTTGCCGCTCTACATCAGCTTGAAGCCTAATCCCTTATGTGAGGCGTCACTATATAGCACGAAATTTTCCGTACTATCTGGTAAAGACAACACAGGCGCAGTACTTAACCTGTTCAATAGTTCCTGAAAACTCTCCTCACACTTTTTCGTCCAAACAAATTTAACTGTTTTACGAGTCAAATTCGTCAACAGAGTTACGATCTTGGAAAAGTCCTGAATAAATCTCCGGTAATAACCCACCAATCCCAAGAAACTCCTCACTTAAGATGGCGTCTTTGGCTGATCCTAATTTATTACAGCCTCAACCTTCGATGGATCTACCGAAATCCCATCCTTGTCATTCACGTGACCAAGAAATTGCATATGTTCCAACCAGAATTCGTATTTCTAGAATTTTGCATAAAGCTTCTCTCATCTCAGCGATTCTAAGGTCAGCCTTAAGTGTTCAGTGTGTTCCTCCTCAGTTTTGGAATAAACCAGGATACTATCTATGAACATCACTACGAACTTATCTAGGAATGGCTTAAACACTCTATTCATTAAGTCCATAAATGCAGCTGGGGCATTCGTTAGACCAAATGACATCACCAAGAACTCGTAATGACCATACCTAGTTCTAAAAGCCGTCTTTGGTATATCTTCTCTTCTTACCTTCAACTGATGATACCGACTTCTCAAATCAATTTTTGAGAAGTATCTAGTACCCTTCAGTTGATCGAATAAGTCATTGATCCTAGGTAAAGGATAACTATTCTTGATCGTAACTTTTTTAACTCTCTATAATCAATGCAAAGTCGCATCGATCCATTCTTTTTCTTGACGAACAAAATTGGCTCTCCCCACGGTGAAATGCTCGGCTGAATATACTTCTTGTCCAGTAGTTCTTGCAGTTGAACCATCAGTTCTTTCATCTCGACAGGAGCCATTCGGTACGGAGCTTTTGAAATCGGAGCGGTTCTTGGCGCTAAGTTGATCACGAACTCAATCTCCCTGTCTGGCGGAAGTCCTGGCAAATCTTCCTAAAATACGTCTACAAACTCCCTAACCACTAATATCTCCTCTATCTTTGGGCTTTTCTTACGAGTATCTACTATGTAGGCTAGATATCCTACACATCTTTGCGTCAAAAGTTTCTTGGCTTGCATAATCGTCGGACAACTCGCTTGTTTAGGCGATTTGCTACCATAGAATACCAACTTCGACGGAGTCGTAAGGTTTACCGACTTTTTCTGACAATCGATTATCGCCCCATGGTTGAACAACCAATCCATACGCAAAATTACATCAAATTCCCCAAGTTTTATCAGAATCAAATCTACCCTCAATTCTTGACCCTTAATGTCCAATCTATAGTTCTTGTATACAAACTTAACAGGAATAACCTCCATATTCACAATCTCTATGTTCAAGGGATAAACTAATTCCTCTTTAGGTAAGTCTAGGGTCTTAGCAAATTCATCAGATATGAATGAACAAGTAGCACCCGAATCAAATAATACATAAGCATTTATACTATTGACCGGAATAATACCTGACACTACATCCTTTGACTTCACAGCATCCTGCACCGTCATGTTGAATGTTCGGGCAGTGGGTCGAACAGTCTGCAGTGGTGCAGCGATAGCCAAAGTGCTGCTGCTCCCATCTCCCTCGCTCCCTGCTGACCCTGCCGCTGGCTTCTTAGGGAAACTTTGGGCCATGTGATCCATGGATCCACATATGTAGCAAGCTCCCTTCTTCGGGTTCAGGAAATTCGGCGCAATGTGGCCTTCCTGGCCACAGTTAAAGCACACCCGTCCCCCCTTCATGCACACTCTAGTGTGATTCTTTTTGCATGTCACACATGCTTCAATCTTCTTCTTCTGCTGGTTTCCCTGTTGACTTCCAGCAGAGGTGTTATCGTTCCACTTCCCTTTTTGGTTGATAGCCCCGCTACCACCAGCCTTGGTTTTTGTCTCATTCTTCTTATTTTCCTGATTAAATTTGGTCACCGCGTCGCTTCCTCCTTCAGCGAGTATGGCCTTTTCCAGCATAACTGCAAATATATTCAGCTGGAACACGGAGACCTTGCTGTAGGAACAGAGCTTCAGTCCTCGCTCAAACCTCTTCACCTTCCTAGCGTCAGTACTGACCTGGTATGTAGCGAACCTGGCCAGCTCAATAAACTTCGCGGCATACTCTAACACCGTCATTCCTCCCTGCTTAAGCTCTAGAAACTGGACCTCCATCTGGTCCTGCGAGCTAACGGGGAAGTATATTTCAAAGAACAACTCTTTGAAACATTCCCATGGTATCACTCCTTCCCCTTCTCTGGTCTTGTTGGCTTGCCACCAGAAACTAGCATCTGACTTCAACATGAAAGTCTCGAAAGTCATTCTCTGGTCTTCGTTAACCCTAGCCACGTCGAAAATATTTTCCATATCCATTACACACATCTGGGAATCTATCGGGTTTACCGATACCTGAAACTCTGGCAGTCCTACTGCCATAAACTCCTTAAAAGTTGTGCCCTGCACTTGCGTTTGATTTGCAAGTGCTCCCGTCAGTAGGTTCACCAACTGCTGAACCGAATTGGGATTCGGCCCATCATTATTGTTGTTATTGTTGTTCGTCGAACCCTCGGGGTTTTGACGTGTATGTCTTCTTCTAGGAGGCATTTTCAGTTAAGAAATACTCTTATTAGATCTTATACTCATTTCTTAAATATTCAAGTTCATACTTAAACATTTTAAATTAACTCTATTCACACTTGAACACATAACACGTCAATAAACTTCTTTATTCATTTATAGTCTTAAAAATATAGAATAGATAGCATTTCTGCTATTTACATCATCTTTCCTGAATCGAAAAAGTTACAGGATTACATCATTATCTTATCCCATTATTATCTCAAATTATGGGATTTACATTTATTTATAACACAAAGAGACACATAATATAATAACTCTACTGTCTAGGCATGTTAAGACGTTGCACAGCTTCTCTGCGTTCTTCTTCCATCACCCGGAACACCGTTCTGCGATCTACCACGTACTATGGTAAACCTTGGAACTGAGCTGGGTAATAGAAGACACGATCCTGGGCCCTATCTATATCCGTATGGAAAGAGTATTCTGTTTCCCTAATTTGGCCCTCTTTGCTTCAGCCTCGTCTTCAGCTCGATCTGCTCGTTGAATAGCCCTCAAGCTTGTTTCCTCATCTCTGGCACGCTTTGTTAACTCATCTTGGATGTTGTGTTTCAGCTTCAGTAGTTCAGCTCGTGCTTCGTTTCTATCACTCTCCGTGTGAATTAAATCCCTCTTTGCGTTTCCTAGCTCACTATCCAGCTCTTCAATGGTCTCGTCTCGCTGCTGTATGGTAGTCCGGCTCTCGTCCACCAGTTCCTGAAGCTCCACGTTACGGTCGTAGCTCGCCTCGTACATCTCAGCACTAGTAGAGTAAGGTGGGAATTTCTCCTCGGGATCCTCTTCCTCCTCTTCTGACTAATCCTCATCCTCTGGATCAGATGTCGGCTCATGCTCTTGACTAACTATGGTGATCAATAAAGATGGCTCTCTCCTAACCTACTTCTCCTAGACAACATGGATGTCTCGAGGCTCCTCGTCCCTCGGCATCTGAGGTAACTCCTCCCTAGCCTGACTGGACTCTCCAATGTTCGTTATCCTGACAAGAAAATTTTAAAGTTTAATTATTAAGTGATTATTGGTAGACATTCTTCGAATACTAGAACGTAAACACATAGCACATACGGTAATTTATTATCTTTACCTATCACCACTATCTTTTCGATCTTCCTATAAGGCTACTACCTAAAATTTTTCCCCACCTAAGGTTCATAACCTCCAGCTCTGATACCAACCTATGACACCCCCATATCTGGGTACTTCGTTTTCACACAATTTGGTGTTCACTTTCTAAATAAAACATACATCTACCCAATAATAAGGAATGCAAAATAAATTACAATCTTATAATTAAATAAAAATCTTCCTTGTAAAAAGAATTACAACTTTGTCCAAAATATCTCAGGGTTTAATCTAACCTTAACTTAAACATCAAATGCGGAAAATAAAAACATAACATAAAGTAATCCAGTCTTTTTATAATTCATAATTAACAAATAAAACAAGTCTTCACTTGTTCAGCTTGCCTTTGCCTTTACTAGTTGACGGAGCGTCAACACTTTCAACTTTAGCTGCAATGGTTATTTAAATTGCAAGAGTGAGCAAACGAAAACTCACTAGAAATATCAATAATATAACATAACTGAATAGTTTCAATAGATTTGAATAACTTTTCTTTCATAAAGAATTGAACAATAATTCTTTCTTTAATATTTAGAATTTTGAATATTGAAATCATCTGAGGGTCGTAAGACCTTGAACTTTGTCCTAGGTTATAATAATTTATATTTAAAACCTTTAACAGTTATGTAGACTATGGACTCTTAACTCGTACTTAGGGGGATTAGCCCTTCGTACCATGTATTGCACAAATATTTAACGCTTTTGCATAGTAACCTCCCCTAATAAATAGGGTTGTTCATCTCAGTATTTGATACAAGTTCGAACCAAAGAAAGTTTGGTTTGAATAACTAAAAGAAAATTTGGAGTTCCAACTACCATCAACTAAGGAATAGTTAAATCGACTCACAATAATCAAGAATAATTCAATAATAACGAATTATGAAATAACTTATGCTTTAGAATTTAAACTTAAAGCATACGAAAGATAAGATAGACCTTACTTGAACAATTAAGTCAAGGTCACTTTAATTAAATTATGAACTTTAAATAAGTACTTGCCCATTGCAGAAATAAAAGGACAATCTCAATAAATATTTGAATTTAAAACACTTGTATAATAATAACAAATTTGAGTTTAGAAAACTTGCCTCAAGCGCAAGCTACAGTTATAACTCACGTTCTTTAACACTTTCTACACATATATATTTACCCATAATAATCTAAATTAGTTAACACGTAACTAATTTACATAATTAGTTAACCCATCTAGGTTAACTCATTCTTTTATAATTATTAAGTTAATAATTAATTATTACATAATTAATCACACCACATAATTACACATTCACATAATTAATCAAATAATAATTATGTACTTTATATTAATTAAATTATAATTAAACAAATTATAATTCAATTTAAACATTCACTTCAATTATAATTAATCAAATTATAATTACATCATATATTAATTAAATTATAATTAAACAAATTATAATTTATAATTAATCAACATGCATTTATTAAATTATAATTAAACATATTATAATTTAAATTAACATTTACTTTTATTAAAAATAATCAAACTATATTAATTATAATTTAACAAATTATAATTTAATTAAAGCTTTATTTTAATTATAATTACTCAAATTATAATCACATATTATATTTTATTAATAAAATATATTACTACTCATTTAGTATTTTAATGTATGCCTAACATGTCATTAATTTATCACATTAGGTTAACTTTTCATGCTACAAACAAAATACAAAAATAACAAAAAAAAATTCCTTTATGCACCCTCCCGCCGGGGCGGGCCCATGCAGCGACGGCAGACTGGTTCGCGAACTGTGCTGAGAAAAAGCCAACTTGGATTATTTCTCCACACCAAATTCCAATTTCAGTCAACACAATTCATATAAAGCTTTACAGAAATAAAATTTTAAAGCTTCTAACATGTTTTAACACATTGAATCATCAAAACACATAATTTAAAGCTCTCAATTTCATGATTTTTGAAGAAAAGCCATTGATAAGTGTTCTTGATGAAATTGAACACTGTACTTTTATTTTTAAACGAATTCACACAATTTCAAGCACAACCAATTAGTTTCTAAACATGTTATCATCATCTACAATTAATCTAAACAACAATTAACGATCAAACATGAAATTTTGATTTTTACAAGAAAACTATATATATATATTTTCAAAAATACATTGCTGTGACTTTTTGATGAACATGAATCCCTCATGTTCATCATATATGCATGAATTAACAACTTAGATAAGCATACAAATCCTACATAAAAATGTTATAAACATAATATATGTATATACACCATGATCATACAATTATTATGAAATTTCATGTTTACAGAGAATAACATTATGAAGAACATCAAAACAATATTTCTAACTACAGGATTAGAATTTATACCCCTTTGATTAGTGGTTGGAAGAAGAAGATGGTGATGGTGTTTAGATTTCCTTTGGATTTCTCAAAGTCTTCTTCTTTTTCTCTTTATCTTTTCTCTGTTTTTTCTTTGTTTTCTCTAACTGACTAACTCTTCTAACTCTTTTCTAAACTAACGTATATTATAGATATAATATACATATAACATATATACAATATATTTATGTACATAATAAATCCTATAATAATTACATAGGTTACAAGTTTTTGAAAATCAAAAGCCTTGAGGCTTTGTTTGGTAAAAACAAATTATTTTCAAAACTAGCTTTTTAAATAGTTAAGGCCACGTTTGGTAAAATGGATTTTAAACATGTGCAAGGGCCTCGTTTGCAAAACCCTTTAGAAACAATTTTAAGGGCCTTGTTTGGTAAAACTATTTTAAAACCCTTTTTATTCTTTTAATAAATCCTTTAACACATATTTTTATTGTCACACTTTAATCGATTAAATCTATAACATTCTACTTTAATTAATAAAAGCTAACATCAATTAATCACATACAAATTGTCTCATAACAATTATAATTACTCGCTAATTATAATTTCATGTAACATTTATCACATAGACTTCATCTAATTTAATTATCTCAATTAAATTAGAACTATACCATAAAATTATTATACATCAATTAAATATAATATTAAATATTTATTTAATTAATATATTACACTTAATTAAATTATTCCACATCAATCACATAAATTATTTATTTAACTCAATGAATAAATCAATTAAATATTTATTAAATTCAATAAATATTTAAAATCAATATATAAAATTCTCATTCATTATAATTTCTCTTTCACCTTTCAATTTCTCTCATTTGGATTGCCAATCTTTATCATTGAGGACATTGGATCTTTGCACTTCCAGTTTAGGGCATATGAGAGGCTCCCTTGCCTACGCACGACTACTACTCTAGGTTTGGAGACCTATCCACGAGGACGGCGATGTCATTATTCCACCTTTATAGAGGTCCCTGTAGCAGAGGGGTTTACTCATTCCCGTTTGCAGTTGGAGCTATTGACCGCTGCTGTTATCACGTGGGTTCTTTACACCCCTGATTATCTGACAGTCGATTTTGAGGATGGATTCTCGACCGGGGTAGAGTACATATTATCTACTCGTCGAATTCCTCTTTTGACTGATAGAGGCTGGGAACTTTACTTGGGGGAGCGTACTATCAGGAGTGTCACAGGAGAGATTCGTATTCCATTCCTTCCTCCTGCTAGGCGACATTGGTCCCTATCTTAGCCTGTTGTAGACATTCCCATGATGGGCTTGGATGGCTTCACATTGTCAGAGGGCCCTCACACTCAGGAGGCATTTTATTGCTAGTGGAGTTCTCGCACTATTGGAGCTCAGACTTACGCCACTCAGTTCATGGAAGACATGGTTCCTGGGTCTGTGATGATGACATACTGGATAGCCTGCATTTGAGAGCCTACTCACTTGGAGCAGATTATTAGTTTGACCCAGCGATTGGACTGGGCACATTTGTTCATTAGGCACCTTGGCAAGGATCCTTCAGAGGCAGATTCTTTTGATCATTCCAGCTCCAGCGCTGGCCCCTCAGGTGGTCCATTTTCTTACAGTTTTACTAGTGTAGATCCTCCTCTTTATCGGCCCGACATCCCCTCTGGCAGAGATTCAGTGACTTAGGAGGAGTTATAGCAGGTTGATCGGTTGGGTGATATAGATATCATAGATTTCTTATGTTTCTCGCTATATCTTTTAATAGGCCTCTGTTAGTTGTTGGGCGGCTGTGCCCCATTTCTCATTATCTCTTTTGATAGGCCTCTGTTAGTCATTGGGCGGCTGTGCCCCATTTCCCTGTACTTTTTATATTTATATTTTAGTGGCAGACAGAGATGATGCTTTTATTAGACAGTGTATTTAGAAATGTATGATATTTCCTATCTATTGCATCCTATTGTCATTTATCATTATCATCTATTATGATGCATGAATTATGTCATGGATATGCATTCATATAGGTGAGTTTAGCATTGACCCCTGGATGGTCTCACGATACGGTTCTACAGATGTCTTCATCTACCGTCAGCCGGATTGAGCACACACCACCCACATTGATAGCCTCTTCTTTGAGATCATGGTATGACAGTTTGCCTCCCACAGATAGGGAGACAATTGATCAGATGTTGGGGCATTCCATGTCCATCTGAGCTTTCCAGGTACCACTGGGCTTCGTAGACAGCATACTATCTTGTTGGATACCTGAGCGATAGGTTTTCAGGTTCGGTGTCTACGAGCTGACTCCTACGTTAGAGGAGTATGAGCGCATTACTGATTTGCCATTGGATCAGCCTTGTGCTAGGATGGCCATTAGCAATATGAGACGACAGTTTATGGCCCTAACTGGATTGCGGCGTAGAGTCATCGCGGATGAGATCACTTCAGGGCATGTGGTGTCCTTGGATTTCTTAATTAATCGATTTAGCTTGCTGGACAGCTATGCACGATATTCAGGAGACTTTACTATCACTGCAGGGGAGTGGCAGATTGCCTGCATAGATATTTTGTTGATGTGCGTCACAGCTTACTTGTACATGCCACTATACATGGACCATTTGGACATTGGCCTGATCACAGTGGTTCGCGCTCTCAGAGAGGGTTGTACCATCTTGCCCATGATATTGGCGGAGACCTTGAGGTCTGCCACATTTTGCCATACCCATTCTGTGGGGTTCTTCAAGGGGAGTGCTGTTGTATTATACGTGTGGTTCATGACACACTTGAGACCGATCGACACTTTTAGACATCACGGGTATTATTTTACTCATGGGATAGCCATGTCCTATTCTTTTCAGCCGGTTGAGTGTACAAATACGACCTTTTGGTTGGATTTTCTGATGATGATCGAGGATCCCTATGCGATCTTAAGATTGGTGATTTCAGGGGTTTTGTTGGTTTTTTCATTAGTTTGTGGTTCAAGGTCCTGAACTTCCTTTTCTTTCTTTTTGTCGGTATCCTGACTGCTACCTTGTGTGGATGACTCTGTTTGAATGGGTATTTGTTTACCCGGCATACTCTTGCTTTGTTCTTTTAGGAAAATAACTAATTCTGCTATCTGGTTTTTAATCATTCAAACTCTTCCTGAGATACATGGGTGGATTCAGGTTGGGCACTTATAGCCATGCTTGGAGATGGGCTTAGTGCCTTTTTTAGCCTTTAATCTGGTAACGGGACCAATATTTTGCTACAATAAAAGTAGGTATGCTAATTTTGATATATATTAACAGGATGCATGCTATGCAATGTGTCATTTTTTGAGGTTTTTAATATGTTCCTGCAAAACAGCTGTTAGTTGTTTTGCTGACGGGATAGCATGAAAGGATTTAATATCTGTAAAAAATAAAATTTGACATGGAATGGAATGCATATTTACATTGATAATTACATGGAATTTGAAATTTACGTTAAATTTACATAGAATTTGAAAGGGAAAGGCATGCAGGGACTTCCTTTCGCATTTGGTTTATCAGAGGCTGACCAATCTTAGGCTACTCTCGCGGGTTTTCGGCATGAAGGTCCCCAGATCATCACAATTTACTAGATGGGAAGTTAAACCCTTTTTCAATTGAAACAGATCTGAGTGGCGCCTTTCCTGAGCCTCGCAGGATTAGTCTCCTTTGAGTCCAGTAATCAAACGCCGACGGGTTCGCCTCCTGGTGGAGGAATCATACAACATACATTCACATACAACGCGTCTCTGTTGGGTTTGTACGTAACGCAATAAATGCAATCAAATCACATAAATAGGGCGGAAGCGTAAAAACTAGGTTTTCAAAAATTTATACAAACCCATTGCCATGATTATGCTTGTGCATCAATTATCAGTGAATGAAGAAGGAGGAAAATAGAATTATACCTTTGAAGATCCAAGCTTCCTCTGGTACAAGTTCTACTCCTTTGATTCCTTTGATTCCTCTGTAGTGGCTCCTTCCCTTGATCAATGTCAGCCACCCAAATGTTTGGCCTCTAACGGTGATCCACCAAGGAAGATGAAGAACTCAGTAAGATGGGTTATTGGCTTAACCCTTGTTTCTATCTCTATAGAATATGTGTACTCCCAACTCTTGAAAAATTCACGTACCTTATTTCTGATATAAGACTCTCTTATATAGATATTAGGTTAACCCTCCCAATCCAATTAGAATAGGGTTTTATTTAATTAATTAATTAAATACTTTTAATTAATTTATATCCTAATCTTTATTAGGATTGAGAGAGCGTACTGATATTATATTAATTCCTAAACTCCTTTAGAATTAAAATAATAATAATAATAATAATATTAATAAGACTCCTCTTATTAATTTATATTTAATATTTCTAAAATATTAAATAATAAACATTAAGCTATTTAATTTATTCTATCATCATAGATTAAATTAAGTATACTTAATGCATTATTACTATCATGCCATTTTCTTCTTAAATAATTCTTCTTCCTTTTATGGTGTGACCCTTTAGGTTCTCCATATTAAACCGGTTGTGAATAAATCAATTAGAACAATTCCAATCTTATTTAAATAAATAAATTAAACTAATAATCTATTTAAATAAATAACATTTATTCTACAATAGGGATAAGCCTCCCTAGCGATCAACGACTTTCCAGATAATATAGATTTCAACATTAATCATAAAAGAACCCGTGAGTTAATAGTTACCGTACAATTCAATCCTTCCACCATATAATGTCCCAATTAAATATAAGACATGGATTTACTGTCAAGTCTTAATTTATTTAATCATATGTATTTCGATTAGAAAATGCACAACTCCAAATAATGCAAATTAGAAACCTCTTTCTAATTTCATTCTACCTTGGCCAAGGATTCCTGGGTTGTCATTTAACGAATCGCATAGGACATATCTCCTCTTTTACCAGAGGTGGTAGATTCTTTATTGATCATTCATTGTCTCCATATGTAACTCATTATACCCAAGCATACCCTATATATGCCTTAAAAGGCCTTAAGGAATTAGTCAAAGTATAATTTGTTACATACAAGATACTATGATGATCTCAAGTCCAAGGATCACATGTACTACTATCACATTAGGAATTCCTATTGACAGGCGAGTAAAACTCCATTAGGTATTCCATAGCGAGTCACGTTCAGTGAACTTATTCTCCAATAAGCACCTACATACTTGCTTTAGTGTCTCCACACAAATGACCATGAGATCAGTCATCCTCATCCAATGAGCAAGCAACATATGTACCAATCTATCCGGATTTACTAATCCCCATTTTAGTAATCCCACAATTGGGAACTATTTTAGTTTTTAAGCTTTCTAAGAATTTAGATCTCATTATCATGATCTCATCATGATTCTAAAAGCATTGCTTAAAACTATGGGTTATTTACATATTATAAAAACAGCACCATGTAGATAATTATATGCCTTAAATGAATATTTCATTAATAAATAAATAAGATTGTTTACAAAGTATGTGCTTTGTCATCATACATGATTGGCTTGTATGCACACTACTATCAATCTCCCACTTGCACTAAAGCCAATCGCCATGGTATCTCATACCCATCTTATCTAAGTGACGATCAAACTGCTGTTGTGTTAAAGCTTTAGTAAATGGATCTGCAATGTTGTCTTGAGAGTCTACACGCTCCAAGGTGACGTCTCCTCTTTCAATGATCTCCCTGATCAAGTGAAATTGCCGCAACACATGTTTAGATTTCTGATGAGACCTGGGTTCCTTAGCCTGTGCAACCGCTCCGGTGTTGTCACAGTATACGGGAACTGCTTCTCCAATGCTAGGAACCACACCAAGTTCAGTTATGAACTTCTTCATCCAAACAGCTTCCTTTGCAGCTTCACTTGCAGCTATATACTCTGCCTCTGTCACTGAATCAGCAACCGTTTGCTGCTTGGAACTCTTCCAACTCACTGCACCTCCGTTCAAGGTAAACACATACCCTGAAACAGATTTACTGTCATCTTGGTCTGTTTGAAAACTTGAGTCCGTGAATCCCTCGAGTTTTAATTCAGACCCACCGTAGATAAGAAAAATATCTTTAGTCCTTCTCAAGTACTTTAGGATTTTTTTTTACTGCCTTCCAGTGCTCTTCTCCTGGATTCGACAGGTATCTGCTTGTTACACTAAGTGCGTGAGCAACATCCGGTCTAGTACATATCATACCGTACATGATAGATCCTATTGCAGTAGCATAAGGGATCTTACTCATACGGTCTCTCTCCTCAGGTGTCTTTGGGGCCTGTTTCTTGGAGAGATTTATTCCATGGCTCATCAGCATGAGACCTCTTTTGGAATCTTCCATGCTAAACCTCTTTAGCATCGTATCAATGTACGTTCCTTGGGATAAGCCGAGCATCCTTTTAGATCTATCTCTATAGATCTTTATCCCCAAAATATAGGATGCTTCACCCAAGTCCTTCATGGAGAAGTTTTTAGATAACCAGATTTTAATGGATTGTAACATAGGACATTCCCTATCAGTAATATATCATCAACATATAATACAAGGAATGATACTGCACTCCCACTAACCTTCTTGTATACACATGGTTCATCCTCGTTTTTGATAAAATCAAACTCTTTGATTGTCTCATCAAAACGAATGTTCCATCTACGAGAAGCTTGCTTCAACCCATAAATGGATCGTTGTAGCTTACAGACTTGATTTATTCCAACTTTTGAAATAAATCCCTCTGGCTGTGTCATATACACATCCTCCTCAAGTTTTCCATTGAGGAAGGCCGTTTTCAAGTCCATCTGCCAGATCTCATAGTCATTGTAAGCTGCAATCGCAAGCAAAATCCGAATGGACTTGAGCATGGCTACTGGTGAGAAGGTTTCATCATAGTCAACTCCTTGTCTTTGTTTGAAACCTTTTGCAACCAGTCGGGCCTTATAGGTCTCTACCTTTCCGTCTGCTCCAGTCTTTTTCTTAAAAACCCATTTACACCCAATAGGTTTAATACCTTCAGGTGGTGAAACCAAAGACCATACTTTGTTTTCATACATGGAGTCCATTTCGGATTTCATGGCTTCAAGCCATTTCCCTGAGTCTTTATTACTCATAGCCTGTTCATAATTCAATGGATCATCATCATTCATGATGTGTACCTCATCGTTATCCTCTATAACTAATCCATACCTCTCAGGTATCTTCGGTACTCTTCCAGATTTATGAACAGGGTGTGGTACAGTAGGTTCTTCTACTTGGTTAGGTACCTGACTTTGGTCCGTGGAAACTTGTGGTTCTTGAACTTCTTCAAGATATATCTTGCTCCCACTGACCCCTTCATGGATAAACTCTTTCTCCAAGAAGGTAGCATGTTTCGCAACAAACACCTTTTGATCAGTTGGATGATAGAAATAATACCCTACGGTTTCTTTAGGGTATCCCACAAATCTACACTTATCAGATTTAGTCTGTAGCTTATCATTTTCAAACTTTTTGACATAAGCTGGACAACCCCAAGTCTTAAAATGCTTAAGATTTGGTTTCCTCCCTTTCCACATCTCATATGGAGTCTTTGGGGCGGATTTGGTAGGTACCTTGTTAAGTAGGTATGCAGCCGTTTCTAGGGCATATCCCCAGAAGGAAATTGGAAGGTCGGTAAAACTCATCATGGATCGAACCATGTCCAACAGTGTTCGATTTCTCCTTTCAGATACTCCATTTTCTCTGAGACAATTGAGAAACTCACTGCTTAAGTATTCTCCACCTCGATCTGATCGAAGTATCTTAATACTCTTGCCCGTTTGTTTCTCTACTTCACTTCTGAACTCTTTGAACTTTTCAAATGATTCTGATTTGTATTTCATTAAGTACACATATCCAATTCTTGAGTGATCATCAGTGAAAGTAATAAAATAAGAATACCCACCCCGTGCACTTGTTGTCATAGGTCTACAAACGTCTGTGTGAATCAATGCCAACAACTCTATAACTCTCTCTCCTTTTCTACTAAAAGGAGATTTAGTCATTTTACCCATGAGACAAGATTCACAAGTTGGATATAATTCATAATCAGATAGCTCGAGGAGCCCATCTTTATGCAACTTGGATAATCTTGTTTCATTGATATGACCGAGTCTACAGTGTCACATATAGGTATAATTAATATCATCTCTTTTCCTTTTCTTAATTTGTTCAATTTGAAATATATTTTCTTGTAAGTCAAGTGTATAAAGTCCATTTCGCAAATTTCCAATACCATATAAAACATCGTCTTTATAAATAGAACAACCATTGTTCTTTATAATAACGTCAAAACCTTCCATATCCAATACAAAAATTGAAATAATGTTTTTAATAATATTCGGAACATAATAACAATTATTAAGATAAATGGATTTGCCCGAAGGCATTGCTAAACAATAAGTTCCTACAGCTAATGCAGCAACTTTTGCTCCATTTTCCACTCGTAGGATCACCTCATCTTTGTTTAGCTTTCTACTTCTGACCAGTTCCTGCACAGTATTACATATGTGAGAACCACAGCCGGTATCCAATACCCAAGTAGAATTATGACTTTCAGAAAAATTAATTTCAATCATAAACAAACCTTGATTGGAAGTCGAAGCTTCTCCAAGCTTCTTCTCTGCTAGAAACTTCTTGCAGTTCCTCTTCCAATGTCCCGGCTCATTGCAATGAAAGCACATTCCTTTAGCTGGTTCAGGTTTCTTTTGCTCCTTTTCTTTTCCTTTTCCCTTAGCCTTCTTAGATTTCTTCTTTTCAGAAGACACATTTTGCCTCTTCCTTTTATTGGAAGAATCCACCATCAAGACATGGTTCTTCTTGGATGAGAAGTGACCTTCTGCAGTTTTCAGCATGTTAAGCAGCTCAGGTAAGCTGACATCTAGCTTATTCATGTGAAAATTAACCACAAACTGCGAGAAGGTCTCAGGGAGTGACTGCAAGACCAAGTCTGGACTCAACTCCCCATCCATGACGAACCCAAGCTGTCCAAGGCGTTCAATCAAATTGATTACCTTCAGAACATGAGTCTCGACGGCAGTGCCCTCGGTCATCCGAGATCGGAAGAGCTCCTTAGATATCTCATATCTAGCAGTCCTACTCTGTTCACCATACAACTCCTTGAGGTGAAGCAGCATAGCAGGAGCATCCATTTTTCGTGCTGACGCTGAAGCTCGTTATTCATGGATGTGACCATGATGCATTGAGCCACAGATGCATCATCTTGCCACTTATTGAAAGTGGCAATCTCTTCCTCAGAGGCTGTTTCTGAAACAGATTCAGGGATAGTGGAATTTAGGACATAAGAAATCTTTTCAGCAGTGAGAACAATTCTCAGATTTCTTAGCCAGTCCTCATAATTCGGGCCGGTAAGCTTATTTGCATCAAGTATGCTTCGTAGTGAGATTAGTGATTTTGACATTTTTAAAATTCTGCATGTGAAAAGACAACATTTTAGCAAACATTCATTTTATTAACTTTGCATACCAAAATAAATTTAGGTCTTCATTTTAAATTGGTATCTCCCACTATTTTCATCAAACTATATTACCCTCACTCATATAGTTCGGCAACATCTAATTAAAGGTTTGCTAGTGAGATTAAGGATCCCATTTCAAATGTATATAACCTTGTGGATAGCATAACAAGCGATATACAAATAAATAAGTAGACAACTCTTGTCAATTACATCACCATGTAACTCCTTTTATTTTGCCTCTTAAATCATATTGGTCATGTGTGTGCACATTCGAACTAAAATGATTTAAGTTAAGTCGAGCTTAGCACTTCCATAAATTCAAAAAAGAAAAATTTTCGTCCTTGTGGATATCACAACAAGACTAGATCGTTCAATTTTCTTGATAAGCATCAAATGTGATTAATTAACATCTTAAATATTCAATACTCGCCTTGTGGATAGCACAACAAACTCATATTAAATATTTAATACTCTATTAACTAATCATGCTAGAAGGCGACGTTCGATATTCCAAATATCATTTGAACGCTTCAGACTTAATATTATTTCTTTGAGGGGTTTGTTATTATCTGTCTCATCTTTTTAAGCGCGCATGCACATATATATATAAAATACGCGTCATTTTATTAAACATGCGAAGCATGTTTGTATAAAATATAATATATATAATATTTAGCATGCAATATAGAATACTATATTCTACCCGGATTGATTATGGACTTTTATTCTAGTTTGGTTCACTAGAGCCACCAAGTGAACCAAAAGGTCAAACCTAGGAGTGCAAGAATTTAAATTTAAATATAACTATTACATTTAAACCCTGGCTCCATACAAATGAGTCTTCATGCGTTCCTTGCTCTTTGGTCTCCAATTTCTTCAAAATAATTCTAACTATCTCTATTACATTAACTATTTAAAATTAAATAGAAACCTTGATCAGCAGTCAAGGGGAAGTACATAGAAAGGAGATAGAATTTACATCGAGAATAAAACTAGAGAAGACGAGGTACGCAGACCCCATTTTATAAAACTCATTCATTCAAGCATTCAACCAAAATAAAATCCAATCACATTGGTCATAGTCCATAATCAATCCCTTTTATTACCATACATATCATCATACGTATCAATAAAACTTATTCATCTCATGAAAATAAATTCATTCCATATATGTATTAATATCAGTTAATGGGCAAAAGTTTGCTAAACTTTGTTTTTGGAAAAATAAACTCCTTTATTTCATTCAAAAACAATTCCAAATTAAACTCTTTAATTTTAGCAATTCTGAAATCTCATTTCATATAAAATAAACATCTTTATTTTAAACCTTTATTAATTAAATAAACCATTCATTTAATTAAATAAAACAAAAAAAAAAAATTCAGTTCCTGTCCAGTGGCGCAGCTGCGCCAAGAATGTAAAGGGAACCGGCGTAGCTGCGCAGCATGAAAACCAGGAACAGCACCCGGCGCAGCTGCGCAGCAATATTGCCTTGTAACGGCGCAGCTTCTCAGAATCTGAAAAAAATTTTGTTGCCTAGAACTCGATCCAATCGCATATCATACATGTATGGAATCACATAGACTGATCATTAGCACAAGATTGGCTCTGATACCACTGTTGGGTTTGTACGTAACGCAATCATGCAATCAAATCACAAAAATAGGGTGGAAGCGTAAAAATTAGGTTTTCAAAAATTTATACAAACCCATTGCCATGATTATGCTTGTGCATCAATTATCAGTGAATGAAGAAGGAGAAAAATAGAATTATACCTTTGAAGATCCAAGCTTCCTCAGGTACAAGTTCTACTCCTTTGATTCCTTTGATTCCTCTGTAGTGGCTCCTTCCCTTGATCAATGTCAGCCACCCAAATGTTTGGCCTCTAACGGTGATCCACCAAGGAAGATGAAGAACTCAGTAAGATGGGTTATTGGCTTAACCCTTGTTTCTATCTCTATAGAATATGTGTACTCCCAACTCTTGAAAAATTCACGTACCTTATTTCTGATATAAGACTCTCTTATATAGATATTAGGTTAACCCTCCCAATCCAATTAGAATAGGGTTTTATTTAATTAATTAATTAAATACTTTTAATTAATTTATATCCTATTCTTTATTAGGATTGAGAGAGAGAGTACTGATATTATATTAATTCCTAAACTCCTTTAGAATTAAAATAATAATAATAATAATATTAATAAGACTCCTCTTATTAATTTATATTTAATATTTCTAAAATATTAAATAATAAACATTAAGCTATTTAATTTATTCTATCATCATAGATTAAATTAATTATACTTAATGCATTATTACTATCATGCCATTTTCTTCTTAAATAATTCTTCTTCCTTTTATGGTGTGACCCTTTAGGTTCTCCATATTAAACCGGTTGTGAATAAATCAATTAGAACAATTCCAATCTTATTTAAATAAATAAATTAAACTAATAATCTATTTAAATAAATAACATTTATTCTACAATAGGGATAAGCCTCCCTAGCGATCAACGACTTTCCAGATAATATAGATTTCAACATTAATCATAAAAGATCCTGTGAGTTAATAGTTACCATACAATTCAATCCTTCCACCATACAATGTCCCAATTAAATATAAGACATGGATTTACTGTCAAGTCTTAATTTATTTAATCATATGTATTTCGATTAGAAAATGCACAACTCCAAATAATGCAAATTAGAAACCTCTTCCTAATTTCATTCTAGCTTGGCCAAGGATTCCTGGGTTATCATTTAACGAATCACATAGGACATATCTCCTCTTTTACTAGAGGTGGTAGATTCTTTATTGATCATTCATTATCTCCATATGTAACTCATTATACCCAAGCATACCCTATATATGCCTTAAAAGGCCTTAAGGAATTAGTCAAAGTATAATTTGTTACATACAAGATACTATGATGATCTCAAGTCCAAGGATCACATGTACTACTATCACATTAGGAATTCCTATTGACAGGCGAGTAAAACTCCATTAGGTATTCCATAGCGAGTCACGTTCAGTGAACTTATTCTCCAATAAGCACCTACATACTTGCTTTAGTGTCTCCACACAAATGACCATGAGATCAGTCATCCTCATCCAATGAGCAAGCAACATATGTACCAATCTATCCGAATTTACTAATCCCCATTTTAGTAATCCCACAATTGGGAACTATTTTAGTTTTTAAGCTTTCTAAGAATTTAGATCTCATTATCATGATCTCATCATGATTCTAAAAGCATTGCTTAAAACTATGGGTTATTTACATATTATAAAAACAACACCATGTAGATAATTATATGCCTTAAATGAATATTTCATTAATAAATAAATAAGATTGTTTACAAAGTATGTGCTTTGTCATCATTCATGATTGGCTTGTATGCACACTACTATCAGTCTCACCGTATGAAATGATGACATTGTGCAAAGCACTAATATAAAGAAGTAGAATATTTATTTACAACCACTCAATGTAAAGATAGCATCCACACACATGCATATAAATAGGAAATTTTGAAAAGATTAAAATGCGGCTTAAGCCTTCTACTGTCCCCAGCAGAGTCGCCACCTGTCGACGTCGAAAAAAATCTTTGATCCCTTTTCCTATATCTGTTTCTACCCTTGATGTTTTATATTTGAATTTATTTTATTTGAAGGGTGAATTTTTAGGAAAAGACCGACATACAATTTTGACGATTTTGAAAAGCTTGATTTTACATAGTTGCCAGTTAGTATGAGTGAAATGGTTGTACCAACTCAACTGAGTTTTGAAAGATTTTGCAATATGTCCCAACTACTGGACTCTGTTTAATTAGTCTTGGAAACTGAGATTTCATAGAGTTCGGGGGCTTGATTAAGCGGGGGGAAGGTGTTAGGCACCCTCCGACTTCCGTAAAACACGGGCAAGGGAAAGCAAAGCAAGTGAAGACTTGTTTTTTTTTATTTAATTGAGAATGATTGTAATAATTAAATGTTATGTTTTATTCACTTTATTATATTCATGTCAAGGTTAGAGTAACCCTGGGATTGATTTTGAGAAGGTTGTAACCCTTATTTTAAGGGAGATTTAGTTATTTTAATTTAAGTTGTAGTTTATTTTGCATTATTCATTGGGTAGATATATGTTATATTAGAAAGTGAACACCAAATCATGTGGAAACGAAGTACCCGGATTTGGGGGTGTCACAGGTTGGTATCAAAGCTGTAGGTTATGAAACCTTAGGTGGGGAAAAACCTTAGGTAGTAGCCTTATGGTAAGATCGAAAAGATAGATGTGATAGGTAAAAGATAATAAACTACCTTATGTGTCTATGTGTTTACATTTTAGTATTCGAAGAGTGACGATTCGTTATCACGTAATAATGAACTTTAAAATTTTTTGTCAGGATGTCGAACGTTGGAGAACCTAGTCAAGCTAGAGAGGATGTACCTCAGGTGCCTAGAGAGGAAGAGCCCCGTGACATACATATTGTCTGGGAGTAGCTGGTTAGGAGAGAGCCATCTCCAATGATCACCGTAGCTGGTCGGGAGCGTGAGCTGACACCTATTCCAGAGGATGAGGACGAGGACGAGTCTGAAGAGGAGGAAGAGGAGGAAGAGGATCCCGAGGAGGAATTCCCACCTCACTCTACTAGTGCTGAGATGTACGAGGCAGTCTACGATAGCAATGTGGAACTTCAGGGACGAGTAAGAGATCTCGAGGAGACTATTCAGCAGCGGGACGAGACTATCGAAGAGATGGATAGTGAACTAGGAGATGCACAGTGGAACCTGATACATATGGAGGTCGAGAGAGATGCTGCTCGATTTGAACTGGCAAAGCTGAAGCAAGACATCCAGGAGGAGTCGAGGAAGCGTGCCAGAGCTGAAGAGTCAAGCTTGAGGGCTAATCAACGAGCCGATCGAGCTGAAGGTGAAGCTGAAGCCAAGAGGGCCAAGCTGAGGGAAACGGAATATGCTTTTCATACGGCGATAGAGAGAGCTCAGGATCGTATTTTCTACTACCCAGCTCAGTTCCAAGGTTTACCGTGGTATGTGGTGGACCGAAGAACGGCATTTCGGGTAATGGAAGAGGAACGCAGAGAGGCTGTGAGACGCATTAATATGCCAAGGCAGTGGTAGTAGTGGTAGTAGTAACAGTAGTGGTAGAGTTTGTTATGTATTGCATGTTTTGTAATAAGTAATGAAAATCCCATAATTTGAGATAAGAATGGGATGAGTTAATAATGTAATCCTGCAACTTTTCCAGTTCAGGAAGGATGATGTAAATGGAAGAAATGCTATCTGTTTGATGTTTTTAAAACTACGACTGATGAATAAAAGAAGTTTATGGACGTGCTTGGTGTTCTATGTGAATCGAATTATTTAAACGTTTAAGTATGAACTTGGATACTTAATAATTGAATAAAGGGTCTAATAATAATATTTTCTTAACAGAAAATGCCTCCTAGAAGAAGATTAATGTGTCAAAATCCCGAGGGTTCGACGAATAACAACAATAACGATGGGATGAATCCCAATTCGGTTCAGCAGTTGGTGAACCTGTTGACCGGAGCTCTTGCGAATCAACCGCAGATGCAGGGTACTACTTTCAAGGAATTCAAGGCAGTAGGACCGCCTGAGTTCAAAGGATCGACTAACCCTATCGAAGCTCAGACATGGGTTATGGAAATGGAGAAGGTATTTGACGTGGCTAGAGTAGGAGAAGACCAAAAGACAACGTTTCGGCTTTCATGTTGAAGTCGGATGCAAGTTTTTGGTGGCAGGCTAACAAGACTCGAGAGGGAGAGGGAGTCATCACGTGGGAACGTTTCAAGGAAATGTTCTATGAGATGTACTTTCTAGTGAGTTCGCAGGACCAGATGGAGGTCCAGTTCCTAGAACTTAAGCAAGGAGGGATGACGGTGTCCGAGTATGCTGCTAAGTTTAACGAGTTGGCCAGGTTTGCTACATACCAGGTCAGCACTGACGCTAGGAAAGCAAGAAGGTTTGACCTGGGACTAAAGCCCTGGCTCTACAGCAAGGTTTCCATGTTCCAGCTGAACACATTTGCAGCGGTGCTGGAGAAAGCCATACTTGCTGAAGGAGGAAGCGAAGCGGTAACGAAATTCAACCAAGATAAGAAGAAGAAGAATGAGGTAGAAACCAAGACTGGGGGTTTCACAGGCAGCGCTGTGAACTAGAAGAGGAAGTGGTCTGATAATATCTCTGCTGGGAGTCAGCAAGGAAGTCAGTAGAAGAGGAAGTTCGAAGCATGTGCTACATGCGGTAAGAATCACACTGGCGTGTGCATGAAGGGGAAGCGGGTGTGCTTCAACTGTGGTCAGGAAGGCCATATCGCTCCAAATTGCCCAAAACTGAAGAAGGGAGCTTGCTTTACATGTGGATCCAAAGATCATATGGCTCGCAACTGCCCGAAGAAGCTGACGGCAGGGTCAACAGGGAGTGGAAGGAATGGAAGCGGCAGTACCGTTACTATTGCTGCACCATTGCAAGCTGTTCGACCCACTGCATGGACATTCAACATGACGGTGCAGGATGCTGTGTAATCAAAAGACGTGGTGTCAGGTATTATTCCGGTCAATAGTATAAATGCATATGTATTATTTGATTCGGGTGCTACTTGTTCATTCATATCTGATAATTTTGCTAAAACCTTAGACTTACCTGTAGAGGAATTAGGTTACCCTTTGATCATAGAGATTGCGAATAGGGAGGTTATTCCTGTTAGGAGCGTTTATAAGAACTGTAGATTGGACATTAAGGGTCAGGAACTTAGAGTAGATTTGATTCCGATTAAACTTGGGGAATTCGACATTATACTGGGTATGGATTGGTTGTTCAACCATGGGGCGGTAATCGACTGTCAGAAGAAGTCGGTGAACCTTACGACTCCGTCGAAGTTGGTGTTCTATGGTAGCAAATCGCCTAGGCAAGCGAGTTTTCTGACGATTATGCAAGCCAAGAAACTTCTGACGCAAAGCTGTGTAGGATATCTAGCCTACATAGTAGATTCGCATAAGGAAAGCCCGAAGGTGGAGGAGATATCGGTAGTTAAGGAATTTGTGGACGTTTTTTCGAGCGATTTACCAGGACTTCCGCCAGATAGGGAGACAGAGTTCGTGATCGATCTAGCGCCGGGAACTGCTCCGATTTTGAAGGCTCCGTACCGAATGGCTCCAGTTGAGATGAAAGAACTGATGATTCAACTGCAAGAATTACTGGACAAGAAGTATATTCAACCAAGCGTTTCGCCATGGGGAGCGCCTGTCTTATTCGTGAAGAAGAAGGATGGGTCGATGCGTCTTTGCATTGATTATAGAAAGTTGAATAAAGTTACGATCAAGAATAGGTATCCTTTACCTAGGATCGATGACTTGTTTGATCAACTGAAGGGTGCGAGGTACTTCTCAAAAATTGATTTGAGAAGCGGGTATCATCAGTTGAAGGTGAGAAAGGAAGATATACCGAAAACAGCTTTTAAAACTCGGTATGGTCATTACGAGTTCTTGGTGATGTCATTTGGTCTCACGAATGCCCCAGCTGCATTTATGGACCTAATGAATAGGGTGTTCAAGCCATTTCTAGACAAGTTCGTGGTAGTGTTCATAGATGACATCCTGGTTTATTCCAAGACCGAGGAGGAGCATGCTGAACACTTACGACTAACCTTAGAAGCCCTGAGACGAGAGAGGCTTTACGCTAAATTCTCGAAAAATGAATTTTGGTTGGAACGTGTGCAATTTCTTGGCCACGTGATCGACAAGGATGGTATTTCGGTAGATCCGTCGAAGGTTGAAGCTGTTATAAATTGGGAACAGCCGAAGACGCCATCCGAAGTGAGGAGTTTCTTGGTATTGGCAGGTTATTACCGGAGATTTATCCAAGACTTTTCTAGAATCGCAACTCCGTTGACGAATTTGACTCTTAAAATAGTTAAGTTTGTTTGGACGGAGAAGTGTGAGGAGAGTTTTCAAGAGCTGAAGAAGAGGCTGAGTACTGCGCCTGTATTGTCTTTACCAGATAGTTCTGGAAATTTCGTAGTATATAGCGATGCCTCACATTAAGGATTAGGTTGTGTATTGATGCAGAGCGGCAAAGTCATTGCCTATGCGTCACGTCAGCTGAAGGATTACGAGAAGGGGTATCCGACCCATGATCTAGAATTGGCGGCAGTAGTGTTTGCCCTGAAGATTTGGAGGCACTACTTATATGGAGAGAAGTGTGAAATATACACAGATCACAAGAGTCTGAAGTATATATTTACCCAGAAGGATTTGAACATGCGCCAAAGAAGATGGTTGGAGCTGATTAAAGACTACGATTGCGAGATACTTTACCATCCGGGTAAAGCTAACGTTGTCGCTGACGCTTTAAGCAGGAAAGGTCGGGAGAAGCTGAACGTATTAACTGATCAGGATCGGTTGATAGAACAAATGGCTAGATTAGAATTGGAAGTGAAGTTTCCGAAGGAATCGGATAAGTTGTTGTTTCAAGTAACCAATGGTTCTACTCTAGTAGATAAGGTGAAAGAAGCACAATTCAATGATGAAGAATGTGAAAAGTTTCGGAAGAAGATAACCGAAGGCGAAAAGTTCAAATTCAAGATCGGTAACGAAGGACTGTTGCGGTTTGAAGGTAGAATATGGGTACCGCCAGTACCAAAGGTCAAAGAGGAGATTCTAAGCGAAGCTCATAGTTCTAGATATTCTATTCACCCTGGGAGTACGAAGATGTACCAGGATCTCAGGCATCATTTCTGGTGGCCGAATATGAAGAGGGACGTTGCGGAATGCGTTGCGAAGTGCTTAACATGCCAGAAAGTCAAAGCAGAACACCAGAGACCAAGTGGACTGCTGCAACCGTTAGAAATTCCAGAGTGGAAGTGGGAGCATATCACGATGGATTTCGTGGTAGGTCTTCCAATGACTCAGAAAGGATTTGATGCGATATGGGTTATAGTGGATCGACTAACGAAGTCAGCCCACTTTCTTCCAATCAGGGTTAAGTATAACCTGGATAAGCTAGCGAAGCTATACGTGAAGGAAATTATTTCTCGACATGGTGTTCCGGTGTCGATTGTGTCCGACAGAGATCCGCGTTTTACGTCGAATTTCTAGAAGCGTTTGCAAGAAGGCATGGGAACGCAATTGCGAATGAGTACAGCGTATCATCCTCAGACTGATGGACAAAGCGAAAGAACGATTCAGACACTTGAGGATATGCTAAGAGCTTGTGTGATGGACTTCAAAGGAAGCTGGGAGGATCATCTACCATTGGTGGAGTTCGCCTACAACAATAGTTATCATGCGAGTATTGGCATGCCGCCTTACGAAGCATTATACGGCAGAAAATGCAGAACACCTTTGTGCTGGGATGAAGTCGGTGAACGTCAATTGTTGGGACCAGAATTGGTACAACAAACCGCCGAAATTGTGAAGCTGATCAGAACGAGGTTAGTTGCTGCTCAAGACAGACAAAAGAAGTATGCCGATCTTAATCGACAGAACCGAGAATTCTTGCCAGGAAGTTTCGTTTTCCTGAAAGTATCTCCCTGGAAGGGGAAAATTCGATTCGGTAAGAAGGGGAAGCTGAGTCCCCGATTCATTGGACCTTTTGAGGTATTACGAAAGGTGGGCGAGGTTGCTTACGAGATTGCATTACCTCCGGAGCTCGAGAATATACATAATGTCTTTCATATTTCTGTATTAAGACCTTACAAGCACGATTACAAACATGTAATAGAATATGAACCTTTGCTATTTGATAAAGACTTAACGTATGAAGAAATGCCTGTTCAAATAGTTGATAGAAAGGAACAAGTACTTAGGAATAAAGTGATACATTCTGTTAAGGTAATTTGGAGAAACCACAGTGCTGAAGAAGCTACGTGGGAACTCGAAGATGTTATGATGAAATCTTATCCGCATTTATTTGATTAGTTTTGTGTAACCCCTTATATACTGATTCTGGGGACATAATCCTTTGAAGGGGGGAAGAATGTAATAGACGAGATTATTTTTTATTTTTTTTTTGTGATTCTGGGGACAGAATCCTTTTAAGGAGGGAAGATTGTAACGATTGTGATTTTATATTTAATTTTAAATATTTATTGAATTAAATAAATATTTTATGTGATTTATTTATTGAGTTAAATAAATAAATTATGTGATTTATGGAGTGATTTAATTAAGTGTATATATTAATTAATTGAATGTGTAATGCTTATTTAATTAATGTATATTAATTTTATATTATAATTCTAATTTAATTGAGATAATTAAATTAGATGAATTATGTGATGAAGTGTTACATGAATTATAATTAGCGAGTAATTATAATTATGTGGCAATTTTATGTGATTTATTGATGTTAGATTTTAATTGATTAAATTAGATGATTAATATTTAATTAATTAAAATGTGACATTAAAGTATGCGTCAAATGATTTATTAAAATAAAAAGAAAAGGATTTTTTTTAAAATTGATTTTTACCAAACAAGGCCCTTGCTTTTGTTTTAAAAGACTGTTGCCAAACAGGGCCCTTACACTAGCTAAACCTAAATTACCTAAACCATGTTTGGAGTTAATAAAAACTAGTTTCTAATTTTTCTTGTAGCCAAACAAGCCAAGTTGGCTTTTAAATTTTGTAACTTACGTTATAATTAGTAGTTAGTGCATATACTTATTATATGGGAGTTACATATATTATATATTACTTGTGTTATATATATTATATGTATATACTATCAGTACGTTAGTTTTTCTAAAAGTTAGTCTAAAGCTAAGAAAAAAGAGCAGAGAAAATAACAGAGAAGAAGATAGAGAGAAGAGGAAGAGAAAGAAAAGGTATAGCTTGAGAAGGAAAAGGTATAGCTTGAGAAGCTTGAAGGGAATCACTATCATCTTCTTCTTCAATCATCTAAGCAAAAAGGGTATTATTTCAATTAAATTATATTTCTATGTGTTTTCTTTATAATATTCATGAATATGAGTTCTCTGTGTTTATGATTTAGCATGAAAGTTATACAAATATGATGTACATATATAAATTGTGTTTATAATGGTTATTATATGAATTGTATGTCATGATCAAGGATTTTCAGAAATCAAAATTTTGTCAGAACATGTTTTAATGGAGAAATTGATGTTCTTATGATTTTGTATGTTATTGGCCAATTTTAGAGTAAAAGTTATGATTTGATTGTGTGTTAATATGCCTGTTTAGAATTGTTGTGATAATATCTTCAATTTCAAACATAATGCATGTTTTATAAGTGGAATTGGTAAGAAAATTTTATTACAGAGAATTATTTTATGAAAATATGAGTTTTCATAAAAATGGCCAAAATAGATTTTCAAAACTTATGATTATCATTGTTTAAATGATTTTGTATTTTGGAAGCATGCTTTATATATGTGTAATAGCGTATATATGTTTTACAGAGTCTATAGTACTGTATTTTTGGCGTTGTTGGCTTGTATGGGTTAATCGGTGAAGCAGAGTAACGTGGCTGTCTGCGTCTGGCCGAGTTGCTGTGCCGGCAGCAAGGCCAGGAGCAGCGCAGCTGCGCCGCTTATCCTTCCCAGATTCCTTCCTTGCGCAGCTGCGCCGGTTTAAAGGCAAGCTGGCTGCGCAGCTGCGCCGGGCACAGTGCTTGGGCAGTGAGTTTTGCTTGCTTGTACAGTTTATTTTAAAGACCTTAGTTTAATTTTTTATGGATAAGGGGATATATATTTTGAATGATATAACATGTTGTTATATGATTATGATAATTTCATGTTTGGAAAATAAAAGAAATTTTGAAAACCTAATATGGTATTTAAAACTATAATTGTTTAATAAGTTACTTAATTATAATTTTATTAATTATAATTAAGAGTAAATGTGTAATTTAAATTATAAATTTTGTGAAATTATAAGGTATAGAAGTTTAATTATTTTAATTTAAATTATAATTTATGTAATTATAATTTAATAAATGCATGTTTAATTGTGAATTTTTAATTGATAATTACATAATTAATTATAAATTGTGTAATTATAATGCATGTTATAGTTTAATTAATTATTGATTATAATTGATAAATACATGATTAATTATAAATTGTGTAATTATAAATGCATGAATGTGGTTTAATTGATTTTAAATTATAAATTGTTTATAATTTAAAAGGTAATGATAATTTAAGTAATTATAATTTGATTAAGTGTTTGAATTATAATTGTTTAATTATAATTGAGTTAAATACATAATTAATTTAATTATGTGAATATGTAGGTGATGTAATTAACTATGTGATGGTTGATTATTATTACTATTTAATCAGAATGTGAGTTAACCACTTATGTGAATTAGTTACGTGTTAACTAATTTAGGTTATTGTGATTGAATATATATGTGTAGGAAGTATTAAAGTACGTGAATTGTGTTAAGTAGCTTGCGCTTGAGGCAAGTCTTCTAAACCCTAAACTCGTTAATTTTACGCAAGTTTTCTAAACCCTAATCTTGTATTGATTTTATATGATCTCTTGAATTCATATATTCATTGTTGAGAATGTCCTTTCCATTTCAGTATTGGACAATTGTTTATTTAATTGAAATGGTCTTAACTTATTGTTCAAGTAAGATCCAATTATTATTTTAAATGCTTTAGGTTTACTTCTAAAGCATATGTTAATTCATAATTCTTTTATTTTGAATTATTGGAAGTCGATTCAACTAATCCTTAGTTGATGAACGTGAATTCTAAATTACCCTTGTAAGCTTATCCAAACCAAACTTTCTTTGGTGCGGACTTGAATTCAAATTACTGAGTTGAACAACCCTATTTACTAGGGGAGGTTACTACGCATAGCGTTAAGATGGTTGTGCACAATACATGGTACGAAGGGCTGATCCCCCTAAGTACGAGTTAAGGTCCATAGTCTTATTGACTGTTAAAGGTTTAAATAGAAATATTTATAACCTAGGACAAGAGTTCAAAGGTCTTATAACCCTCAGATAAATTCTATATCCAAATTTTAATATTGATAGAGAATTATTATTCAATTCTTTATTATTGAAGCAAGCTAAGTTGTTCAGATTTTCTTAAAGATATTCTTTCATGTCTATATTATTGTTAAACTCCAGTGAGCTGTGGTTTGCTCACTCTTGCATTAAATAACAATTTCAGTTAAGGTTGATAACGCTGATGCTCCGTCTACAAGTAAGGGCAAGGGAAAGCAAAGCAAGTGAAGACTTATTTTTTTTCATTTAATTGAGAATGATTGTAATAATTGAATATTATGTTTTATTTCCGCACTTTATTATATTCATGTCAAGGTTAGAGTAACCCTGGGATTGATTTTGAGAAGGTTGTAACCCTTGTTTTAAGGGAGATTTAGTTATTTTAATTTAAGTTGTAGTTTATTTTGCATTATTCATTGGGTAGATATATGTTATATTAGAAAGTGAACACCAAATCATGTGGAAACGAATTACCCGGATTTGGGGGTGTCACAAGTTCTTTGTTTTCTTTTCGGCGGTATTTTCCTGTTAATGTAAATAAAGTTTCTTTATTATTTACTTCTTTTTGTTGGTTATTATTTACAAGTAATAATAACACAAACACATTGCCAAGCATTTCAATAAACTTCTTATATTAAAATACTTCTTCTTGTAGTATAATACTAGAACTGTTCTTCATTACATGGCCGTAGCCATTTACAATACTATCCTGCAATTACTTGCCAAAAATTATGATTTACAAAAGAATACCCTTTGATTATATAAAAGAGGGTTTTACGTCATTACTATCTACACAAATATTTACATAGCTAATCCTTTTATACATACTACTGGACTATATCTGCCTCACGGCATTCTCGTAATCCGCATCTTCCATACTGACCGCTATATTCTGGCTAATGGTATGCCGAGTCTGACCCTCCTCTACTGGATACTCAGCAATATGGTGCTGGTAATCCTCTTGAGAACTCCTATGTATATAGGACATTCGGCTAATCTTTTGCTTCTTGTTCAGAAGCTCAGCTTTTAGTTCCTGGACCTCAAGCTTTAGGTTCCGAACTTTATCTTTTGCCAGAACTCTCTCTTCATGCTCTACTTCCCAGAAGACCTCATTGTCTTCCTTATCCTCATGGACGTCGTGAACCTCTTGCTTTAGGTTGCAGACATCCTTACTCAACTGGACATTTCTGTCCTATACTGCCATGAACAGAGCCTTCATAAACTCCGCTGGTGACATCTCCTCCTCCTCTGTAGGTAGTATCGGGTCAAATGATACCACCTCCACCTCCTCTTCGGACATGCCTTCAAATAATGTGGCATAATCAAAGTTGTCAGCATCCTCAGATGAATCTTCCTCTTCCAGATCAGTCTTTTTTATGTTAACTATAGACACCTATGCTACTGGCATTAGTGCATTCTCTATGATGTTGACAGATTCCTCATTGCTATATATAGCCATATCTCCTAACATCTACAATAAGACACAAATAACTTGATTAGTATATAATCAAAATAGTATAAACATGTATCACATTTAATATGTTTAAGGTTACTTTTCTCTTTAAAACTCTACCCGAGTTTTATTTACTTCTAACTCCAACTTCTCTTCTTAAGGTTAAGCTTAAGGTTTCCCCCCTTAAGTTTTATAACCTAAAGCTTTGATACCAACCTGTGACGTCCCCAAATCCAGGTACCTTCAAACCCTGGATATGGTGCTACACGATACTATTGTCTACTCATACATTCAATTAAGTACTTCAACAACCTGTATAAGTTTAGTAAACATTCCATTACAATAATTCCTTCCCAAGTTCTTATTAACCTTTATATACGTTCATTGTCATAATATCCTTTGTTATAACAAAAATACTATGCTATTACAAGGATAGAAAAGTATCTATCTTGGACTTGCCCTTGTCCTTATCGGATCCTTCGGTCTGATAGCTCTTAGCTGAAACATATAATTTTAAGCAAGAATGAGCATAACTAGCTCAGCAAGTTTATCATTCTATTTTACAACCACAAAATCAAGAATCATATATCTTCATCTTTCATAACTGTACAATAGTTATGAAATAGTAGGAATAATCAAAATAGTGTTTTGAATTCTTATAAAATCATCCTTAAGGACATATAGTCACTTAAGCATCTGAGCTAGTCAAAGACCACTAACATTCTTTTCCATTTCCATTCATAAAAGGACAACCCGGTACCAAGACCATAAGCCCGATATATCTTACGAGCACGTCTAGGTGATCAGCCTGTAGTACTCTGCGTTGATCAACACTCCATCCTTAAACGTTTTCACGTTTAAGCTTTTTGGTAACTCCCAGTGCCCTTCGAATTAACGACGTTAAAACCTTTGTTTATTCATACTCAGGTTTACTCTGAATCCGTACCAAAGAAATTGGCATATGATAGTGTAATACCCGAGAATTTCTGAATATTATTAAATAAATATATTAATAGAAATGAATATTTATTTGAATATAAATATTTATGTGTTATGAGATAAGTTAATTCAAATTAAATTTATAATATAATTGAGAAGAATGTGGAGTTTATGATAAGCTCGAAGAACGCCTTGTGTGGCGCGATAATGAGAATTATGATTTAAATAATTTAAAGGATGAAGGAATTATTAAGTGAACAAGTAATCAATATTATATTGATTATAAATATAATAAGTTTTATATTTATTTAATTAATTGTTGTTATGGGTGATATACTACTATTAAGTAATTAATTGATAATATGTCGATTAATGAGTAAATGATTTATAAATATAATAAGATTATATTTACTCGATTAATTGTTATGTGCCAAGCATGCGATAATTAAATATGTAATATATAGTAGTCACATATATATTATATAAAGTGTAAAGTGTGACGTGACTATATTATATATATATAAACTATATAGTAATATTAAATAAGTTATGAAACTTACATAATAATAACAATTATGTGACAACATGTGTGGGTAACATTTAATAATGAACCTTATTGATATTATAATGAACTGTGTAAATAATTGTGACTTAATAATGATTTTAATAATTTAATAATATAGTAATGCGATAATACCCAATTGAATTATATTCGATGTTAACAAAATGTACATTGAGTATATATATGCAAAGTAAATTTACTACATTGAAATATTATTTATTCATTGGAATTACATTGTGACTCTATTTAATATCTAAGTATACATATATACCTAGGTAGATATGAGATGTATGTGCCTTGTCCCAAAATGAGAGTCATTCTCTCTTCACGTGTGCAAGCAAAAGGCTAGCCTATTACCCCTTTTCTCAAATTCAGCAAATGCTAGCTAATCTTGCAATAATTAATAGGGGAGTGGGAATCATGATGAATTCAACAACCATCTACCAACTCCTTCTTAACCACCATGTAATCAAACATTCTCGTTGGTTTATTTTGGAGTACAAAGGCATTGTCTGTATATTGAAAACTCTATAAATTGAGCTCTCTCCTTCACATTTTATTTTGCTGAGATATTACTAAGTTGATTATAGAGGGAATTGAGAGCTAGCATGGCAACATTATAGAAGCATTAGCAGCAAACTGTTAAGTAGAGGTATAATTCAATATCATCTTCATCATTCTTGAATTTCTTAAGTTCTTGATTATGTTACATTAGATGGTAATTGGATTGTAGAATGCTTGTTTAGTGTTATATGAACTAATAAGCATGTTAAAACTACAATGTAGTTGGTTTACAATCAAATTCTTAGGAATTTCTATGTTTGGGGTTGCCTTCTGCTAAAGCAGAAAGCTGTTCAGTGCTGGCTGAGACCCGGCGCAACTGCGCCAGTATTGAACTAGGGCGCAGCATAGCTGCGCCAGTCCCTGGTTCTTGTTTTTCAATTCTGCTGCAAATCTGTTAAGTGTTAATTATTTGATATGACTTAGACAAGCTTGCTAACAGGTTTGACATGTATATATGAGTACTTCGACCTAACATAAACATGTTTTACTATGTTTGCATGCATGATTGATGAAAACTTATAGTTTTGAAATGAACTTAGAGTTTTATAAATGAACTTTGATATATATACATGCCATATTGATATTCTGACTTTGCGAGCATGTTAGTATGACCTAGAAATGCATGAAAAACATGTTGACTTGTGTATATATATTTCACGATATAGCATGCATATGTTGAGCCTCATTAGTGAACATTTACTAACAAAAATATAAGTTTTGAAAGCAAACTTTGACATGCAGGTATCATATCTACATTCTAATTTTTTGCAAGCATGATTATATGGTTTGTTAAGCATGAAAAGTTAGTCTAAGGTGTTGTGATTACACTAGCATACATGGTTTGAGTTTAAAATGATTTCAAAGGCTAAACTTGAATGTTTTGAAAAACTAAAGTTGCATGAATGAGAAGTCATAGTGTTCTGATATTTTTGGCATGCTTGAATGTGTTTTTAAACATCACTAAGATGTCATATATGTACACGCACTTGTTAGATACCGTGAATGCTAGTTAAGCACGCATAAGACATGAATTAAAGAAATAAATGATGTTTGTAACGATCAGGAATTTTAAGCTCCTTATTAATTTTATATGTGATTTAAAATTTTTAAGAGTTAATTTTTCAAACTTATTTAAACCTTATGTGGTTATGTGCTTATGTGAATTTAACCTATGCAAATAAATGCTAGGATTTTTATTAAAGGGAATCACTAATGGTTATTTTAAATTAGTAGATTAACCTGAGACTTTTATATCAGAATATTGATAAAAGTGTTAGTAAATTATATATTCAAATTTCTTGAATATGGTGTAGAGATTTAATCGGGATTAATTATTTATATTTGAGTAATTAATTGATAACGTATGAAATTATTATTGTTGTTGATTTATAATTATTATGAATAAATAATAGTTACTGAATTGGGAGTAATTAATTGATAATGTGTTCATTAATTATTATTATGAATAAATAATAATTAATGAGTAAGAGATAAATAAATATAATATCTAATAAATACAACGAGTTTATATTTAATTAATTAATTATTTTATACAAGCATGTGATATGTAAACTTTTTATATATGGTAGTTAACTATATATTATATATAGTACAAGGTGATACATTAATATGTCTCTATATCATATGTTTAGAATATATAGTAAGACTAATGGCATTAGTAGAGTTACACAATAATATTGCTTATGTGACTTGAAGTGTATAAGTAAACATTCATGTATGCCTCATCAACATATAGTAATATCAATGAATAATTATTAATTGATAAATGATTTCAATAAGTTATTATAATTATTATAATAACAGTTATTATTATAATAATACCCAATTACTTTATATTTGGTGTTAATAGATAATGTACATGGATTATATGTATGTACACTACTTGATACCTTGTAATTAGGAAATACATTGTATGCCCTTTAAATTATTATAACCTATGTTATATGAAATAAATTGTGTATGCATATTATATAACCAAAGTCTATATGATATGCCCCAAGTGTAGTATTTGCTAGTTAATGAGAATTGTCCCAATATGAGAGCCCAACTTTTCTCCTTCACGTGAAACACCCACATGCTATGCTACTCTATATCTTCCTCAATTTCTTCACAAAGCATAGCTAAGCATGAGATGGGGAGTGGGATTCATGAGTGGAATCACCAACTACTCACCTACCAATCCTTGACCATTATGTAATCTTGCTATCCTTTGTTTTGATTTGGTGAACAAAGGCAAGAATCGGATATACATTTGCCTATATAAGAGCTCTCCTCCTTCATAATTTACATTGCTGAGATTTTCTCTAAGTTTAGAATTGAGCTTGTATTCTGAGAGTTTAATTGAGTTGAGGGAGAGTATTATTGCAGCTAGTCCATTTCTCACAGAGGTACAATTTCATTTCCATGTTCTTCATTGTTCTGTTTCTGAGATTTCTAGATTTTGATTTCAATTGAGCATGGATTGATTGTTAAGTTGATTGGAACATGATTGTTAGAGGGTATATAAGTTATTATACATGTTAGAATTATGTTAGAAATTGTCTGGAACGATTTTGGTTGGAAAATATTTGATTTGGGCTAGCTCACTGCCAATACTGCACAGCTTCAGGCCTGGCCGCCAGCCTGCGCAGCTGCGCCAGTATTGCACTGGCCAGCGGCGCAGCTGCGCCAGTGCCTGTCTGCAGATTTTTATTTTCTTTTGCAATCTGTCCATACTGACTTATAGTACTAGTTTAAAATGAGCATGCTAGCATGAAGGATACTTATATATGTGTTTATTGAGATAGCGTGGGTTGTTTTAACTTCATTAAAATCCCTTGCTAAGTGAACTTAGAATTTGAAAAGGAACTTGGAACTTTTAAAGTAAACTTCGACATATGTGTTTCATGTCTACATTCTAATTTTTCAGGCATGATAATATAATGTAGAGATGCATGAAAGATGTATTACCTTATGTATATAGGTATCATAATATAACTTGAACATGTGGACCTTAATAGTGAACATTTCTAACGAAACATAAGAGTTTCACAGGTGAACGTTAGCATGAACGCATTTTGTATATTCTGATTTTTTGGCGAGCATGATACTATGATTTATATGAACCTAGAATGCATGATAAGAGTATTAAACGCACTAGCATACGTGTTTGAAAGACTCAAAGGTTTACAAAGGAAAACTTAAGAACTTTCAAAGTAAACTTGACCAATAATTTTGTCTTGTGATATGAGAGCATTAATGTGGCTTTGGTATGTGTTTCTAATGCAAGTGAGTCATAGTTACAAAACACTTTGATTATACTAAAACGATCTTTGTGGACTTAGTATACTTTTGAAGGAGAACTTAAGATTTGAAAGTTAAATACCATGTGAGATATGTTGTGAGCATATAAGCATAAGTATTAAGATTTCATTATGACTATAGATGTATTGACATGAACCTCATTTGTTTATATACAAATTTCACATATGCATGCTCAATCATAAGAAATGAACTTCAAGTATGAACTACGTGATTAAAGTATATGTGTGTAGTATACTCGAGCATACATATTAAGTATTGTTTGACCTTGTTATGTGATAACATGACTTTAATAACCAATCTTGAAGAATGAACTTATATTGTTTAAAGTATGTGAATGTCCGACATAAAAATATGTGGTCTTGAAGTGAACATAGAATGAACATGTTAGCTTTTGAACTTGAGTTAGATAAAACTTATAAGCATATGTGTTGATTTATATCAGTAACTAGAAGTGCTATGTGTTTAAACCTATATTGATGCATAGAAACTAAGTAATCTAAAGTTAGTAAATCTAAAGACAGGATTAGATCGACTTACGTGAACTATGTGATAGAATTATATAATGACTAGATTCTTGTATGTGTGAACTTATATTAGTTTATACTAATTGGAGAGATCGACTTGTTATTATTAGGTCGTTCCAACGCCATTTAAATTAAAGCTAGAATTATTTGTAGCTGAGCAAACAGGCAAGTTTCCTAGACCCTTGCATTACTTTATTCAACAGATATTGTAAGCAAGTTTCCCGAACTTCACTCTTTGATTGTGCAAGTTCCTTTGAAACCATTCTTGTATTATATGCAAGTCTCCCTAACTTTACTCAAATTCATATCGAGCAGGGTATTATCATATTGCAAGTTTTCCTGAACTACTCTTTTATTTGAGCAAGTTTTCTTGACTTATACTTATTTATTGTACAAGTATCCGGATCTTATTGTGCAAGTATTCTAAATTCTTGTACTACCTTATTCAATAAACCGTGTAAGAGAGTTTCTAAACTTCACTTATTTTTGGTGAAAGTTTCCTATCCTTCTCATATTGTATTGAGCAGGTTATTATTATATTGTGAAAGTTCCCCGAACTTCACATTTTGAGTATTGTGAAAGTTTCCCGAACTTCACACTTTGGTTATTGTGAAAGTTCTCCGAACTTCACATTTTGAGTATTGTGAAAGTTTCCCCGAACTTCACATTTTGAGTATTGTGAAAGTTCCCCGAACTTCACATTTTGATTATTGTGAAAGTTCCCCGAACTTCACATTTTGAGTATTGTGAAAGTTCCCCGAACTTCACACTTTGGTTATTTTGCAAGTTCCCGAACTTCATTTCTTTACTATGCAAGTTCTCTAAACTTATACAAACTTGTATATTGTGCAAGTATCTTATCTTTGTGTTTACTTTACTCAAAGAACGTTGTAAGCAAATGTCCTAACCTATGCATTTACTTTATGCAAGGGATCTATTATGGTGAAATTCCTCGAATTTCACTCTTTGATGTTGTAAGTGTCTAAGCCTATGCATTTATTTTATGCAAGGAATCTATTATTGTGCAAGTTCCCCGAACTTCACACGTTGAGTATTGTGCAAGTTCCCCGAACTTACACAAATTCATATATTGTGCAAATTCTAAACTTCGCTTTGTGCAAGTTCTCTATCCTTCTCATATTGTATTGAGTAGGTTATTGTTGAATCGAAAGTTGTTTACTTAATTGCTTGAACTTTATTTCCAAGCATGTTATTTAGTGGTTTAATTACTTATCAATTATTCCACATTGATATTATTGATGTCCGCACCTAGTGCATTTGAGCTCGTACAGTCTTGGACTTGTACATTATTCAAGGTTCTAAATTTCTTGAACTATGTTAGTAAGAGTTTGAACCTTTGCTCGGTCAGACTAGTGTGTGAAGTTTTCTTTGAAGCTATCCAAACCAATTGATGGTAAGGATTCTTAGACGAAACAGAACACCCCTCATATGTAGGAGTGTGCCCAGGTATCTAATATATATGATACGAGTAAGCAGATATAAGTGTTATGCATATTCACGTTGTGCTCGAGGCTGATCTCCTCGAGGTACTTAGTTTCTGTAGCCAAAAGCCAGTAATCCTAAAAGGGTCAATTAGCTATTGAACCCATTGGAAAGTTATAGTTCAAAGTCTACTCAACTATCAGTCATTATAAAGGAAATTATTATCTTTGCTTTTAATAGTCATATTATTGAATCTTTCAGATATTCACAATGTTGAATAATGTAGGTTGTTGAACCTTACAGATATTCATATCGCTAAATTATACAGATATTCATAGTATTGAATCATACAGATTGTTGAATCATTCTAACATTCATATTGTTGAATCTTTAAGATATTCATTTTGTTGAAATCATTGTCAAATATTTTTCCATTCATCATGATATATCCTTTATTGTTGTATTTAAACTTGCTGAGCAAACTTGTTGCTCATTCTTGCTATATCATGACTTATATTGCAGTTGAGCCCGAGCCCTCAGGGAAGGTCAAGGGTAAAGGAAAGATATAGGATGGTTTGCAAGGAGCAGACTTTGTCTTTAGGATTTGTTTAATTACTGTTAATGTAATATGAACCCTAATATTTATTCTAGGGTATATTTGTATTGATGTATTAAGGTTATCAAATCTTGGGACTAGTAACACCTTTTGAATGAACGACGTACGTTTATTATATTTCGCATTTTAGTTATCGTATGTTACTTAAAGGTGGATGTTAGTTTTGTTTCATGGTGACCGGACCGGGGTCAGAGGACCCGGATTCGGGGGTGTCACAATGTTAGCAATGCATGAATGATATGGACACACGCAAGCATGATTATTGACCAAGTATATGTCCACCTTATGTGTTCAATGACAAGCATGATAGCTTATGTGATTTTATGACGTTGTAAGGCCTTAAATTATTTAAGATGTTAATCTTGAACCATATCATGTAAGATTGAACTTAGAAGGACTATATAAGCATGCAATACTTTTGAACATGTGTATATTCTGTGAGTCGATAAATACTTACGTGATGGACAGAAGCAGCTATGAAAAAGCTCAACCCTGGTCTGGCCAGGGGACAGCGCAGCTGCGCCGTACATAGGCTTAGCCAGGGCGCAGCTGCGCCAGTCTAAAAATAGGCCTGATGAAGTCTGCTTGTTTTCTGATTGTGCGAGTTAGTTTATAATGATATCTAAACTTCTAATAAGGAGTCTGAACATTACTGATATAGGTTGGTATGAGATGATGAAGTAACATGATAACATTTAACTTATAAAATGGATTCTAAAGTTAGTAAAGATGATGTTGACTAAGTGTTGTGATATAGACATGTTATAACTATGTACTTGAATTTGTAATAACTTGTATACTAATTTTGTGTTATGTATATGTACAAGTACGTAATGACATATGTATAGGGATAATATGATTAAGTTTGAACCATATGTGTTCATATCGAACTTATGTACCAAATATGCTTAGCTAATGAATATCCTATACATGTAAATATACGATAATAGGATTCGAAAGTGTTGATTAGCTTTACGTGGATAGACTACGCTTCAGGTAAGTTTCCCTAACTTACACTCTTTATTGTGCAAGTTTCCTTGAACTCGTTCTTGTATTGTTAATTGCAAGTATCCTAACCTTTGCAATGGATCCTTGTGAAAGTAAATTTTCTTACTAACTCGTTTAAATTGAGTTTGTATGCTTATTGAATAAACTCTTGTTTCATTTGAATCTTATGAAAGTTATTATTCATGTTGAACTTAGTATTGTTTTTAAATATCGTGAAAGTGTCTATGCCATTTGATTCGACTAGACTATATGCATATTTAGAAAACTATCCAAACCAATTGACTGGTGCGAAATCTTTAAAAACTGAGTTGAACAACCCTTATGGTAAGGGGAGTGTATATATTGTCGGAAGCCCAACACACGCGTGAAAATGATTGTGGTGTTATGCATAGCATATAGTATTGTAGACTGATCATCTATCATACTTATTTTTGGGTTATCAGTTTAATATTGATATATCTAGTAGATGTTCAATAGTCCTTAGTGACTGCTCAATATAAATTATTTTATCTAGTTAGATACGTTGATTGCCTTTGAATTCATATATATCTGTTGGTCTATAATAAACCATCGTTTCATATTCCAAGGATTTGATTTGGGAATTGTTGATACTCGTTGTTCATGATGTTATTCTTCAAACTCTTGATTATCAGCGAGATTATACCTTGATATTTCAAACTTGTGTTATAAAACTCTTCACCCTTATCGTATATTACTTGTTGGGCAATTTGTGCTCATTCTTGCTTTCCCTAAAACATTTCAATTAAGGCAGAGCAGGGCGGACCTTCGAGCATCGATAAGGGCAATGGCAAGGCTACTGACTAGTTAGTCCCTTTATGAAATTCTGGTGTTGTATTATGACAACTATGATAATGTATTAAGACTTATTCAAAACTATGTTTAAACTTAGGTAGGGTTATATAATAAGTCTTTAGTTGATATTATTATGTAATCTATTAAGTACTGTAGGTTGCGAGTGATAAGTAAGTTTTATACCTGCTTATTGAATATCAACTTGCTATGATTATAGGTTAAACTCAAGCATTTTAGTGTCTTTTGATTTGTTTTGTCTTTGTTTTGCATATTGTAGTCAGGAAACTCTTTTGGCGAAGAATTGGCAAGAAATGGCTTAAAAAGGCATGATTTGGCATGGTATAAGCAAAGAGGCAAGGTGGGATGGCATGATGATGGACTTGGCACGAGGACTAGCATAAGGCATGTGCAAAGGGCCTCAAAGCAGCATAGTGAAGGAGAAAGAAGCAGCATAAAAATAATAAATGATAGCAGCACAACACCAGAAGCACCAGCAGAAATCACAGCCTCCCGCGGCCACGCCAGGATAACAAAGGGGAGCCGCGTGCCCGTGCCAATTAGCAGAGTAGAGAGAGATTTATGGGGAAGCGCGCGACCGCGCCCCAAATGTACTACGGGGCAGCGCAGCCGCGCCAGCTCTAATTTTGACCAGACTTTGACTTTTGCTTAAACAGATCGGGGCTTGGCTTGAGGCTTATATTAGGGCTTGTATGCCCATTTTACCAGATATCCCTCCATTTGAGAGCTTAGCTTAGCCCTAGCTTTCTCTTTCTTTTTTCTTTCATTTCCTAGTCTAGATTAGGTTAGGAGTAGATTAAAGTTAGGTTTAATTAGTTAGTTTCTAGAGTTTTGTTTGGTGTTGAAGATTGAAGCAAGTGTATTTCATTGAAGATTTAACAAAGGGGCTTTAGCAATCAGATTTGCATTCTCTACCTTTATACTTTTCTTGCTCTCTCTTTGTAATCTTATGATGTGTATTGAACTTGTGGATGGTATATTTGAGTCATTTATGACTTAAACTATATTTTGAGATTTCAATGGAACCTTTAATGTAGTTTATATTGATATGCTTTTATGTTGTTCTTATTGGTTATTATGTGATTGTCTATTACGATTCGTGCTTTCATTGCTTAATTGAGTCGCGACCAATTACTATGATAACCTATATGGACTTGAAAGAGGAAATGTGGGTTTAGATCTAATCATAGTAGCTGGCGATTGTATGTTTACATGGCATTGAATGTATGATTTGTGCTTAGGATAGATATATACTGAAGTGTCGCTCGTAGTTAATTAAGAACTTGGACTTAAACCCTAATTATTTGTAAATCACATAGACATATAGGGGTTTGATAGGATGGGTGTTCACGTGTGTTCTATCAACTGTGGATTGTATGTGATATAGATTAGGTGCATTGAAAAATGGCCTTATCTCACTTTCGTTTTCTCGACTAACGATCGGTGACGATTAATTTGACCTAACTGGAAGTATGTTGATTTAGATGAATAATTAGGGGAAATTGAGATCTCATATCTTTATTATCTGATTTTACTCTATGGTTAATTAGTTTAAGTTTAATTACTTGTCTAGTTTAATATTTAAACTCTTTACCGCTCGTTTAAATAAGACTGAGATGATTATGTGCTAGTGGCTTGGTGTCTTTTATCACTTAATTCTCCGTGGAAACGATATCTGTACTTACTCTTTATTACTTGTTGACCGCGTATACTTGTGCGTAATTGTCATATCCAATCAGGGACAGCAAGTTTTTGGTGCCGTTGCCGGGGAATTAATTTGATAACTGTTTGCCAACATTAGTTTCAATCAAATTAATCTTAATTTAAACATTTTTTATTTTGTTTAATTATCTTCCTATATTCTCTTTTCAAGTTCAATGGATCTCAATGCTTATCCATGATTCTACACAAGGCTAGATCAACCAAAGGAAATAGGGAATGATGGTCGCGACCCAATCGCTAAATTATCAGCATAGCTAGAGGTTCTCTCAAGGAAGTTGGACATTATTATAGTCCAACAGAGTCGAGAGACGATAGTGACTTATGACTATTGTGCTGGAAGTTATATGAGCCATGAGGACCCCATCAATTTTGGACAAGACCAGTTTGGGGGTGATTACTTCAACCACAACGAGTATTCCAATTATCAACAAGATGTGGAGTATCACCCAGAGGCCTCAAGGAGCTATTATCAAGACCAATACTGGGATACAAATACAGCATATGCACCAGAATGCACATTCCAGACTCCAACTCATGAGCCTCAATACATGGATTTTGAGGGTGACACAGAAAAGGCAAGAGTGGATGAAGAATGTTGCATAGCAGCAATGAACAAGACCTTAATTGAGTAAGCACAGTCGATTGAGAATCTTCAGAAATGGGCCGATCAAATTAGTATGGCCTTAATAAAAGAGAAATTGATTGAGCAAGGGATTAAGACTCAGAATCTTCAGAATCAATTATCTTAAATATTGGAAGCCGTGAGCAATGATCCTCAGAATAATTGGTTCTATGACTTGGACGCTGACAATGATTGAGAGCCCGAAGTGCACATGCAACTGGATGAACTGAAAGAAGGCGACATCGAGGAGACAATTGGGGACGTGGAAAATTATGTATGTGAACAACCGTGATAATACCCCAAGAGCCTTCTCCGCCAAAGTTGGAAAAACCAGTGAAGTTTGCACACCCGTGTCCCCCTGGTAGTCACCTCACAGGCAAGGATCTTGATGATATGAGAGATTCCATGTTTTTAAAACCATGGTGGTCTGAAGAAGAGAGAATGGAAGAAGAGCTCGTTGTATTGTTCACGCCTCAATGCAAAACCCTATTCTTTTGAATCTGAAGAATTTGCTAGTAGACTTATTACACCCCGAGAACGATTAGAAGATCCCTTGAACATAGAAGTTGCGAATAAGGAAATAATCCTTGTAGAATACGTTTACCGAAATTGTCGCGCAAACGTTAGAGATCATGAACTGAGCGTAGACTTGATTCCAATTAGATTAGGAGAATTTGACGTAATACTGGGATTGGATTGGTTGTATAACCATGCTGCAATAATTGACTGTCAGAATAAATGTGTGAACCTTCAGACTCCAAGTAAGTCTAAGGTAGTGTTTTATGGTAGCTCATCGCTTAAGCAATCGTGTTGTCTTACGATGATGCAGGCCAAAAAGTGGTTAAGGAAAGGATGTGTAGGTACTCAGAAAAAGGGAGTAGAAATTAAGGATATTTCCGTAGTGAATGAATTCCAAGATGTATTTTCGGACGATCTGCCTGGTCTTCCGCCAGACAGAAATCGAATTCGTAATAGACTTAGCACCGGGAACTACATCAATTTCGAAAGCTCATATCGTATGGTGCCAGTAGAAATGAAGGAGTTGATGATACAACTGCAAGAGTTACTAGATAAGGGTTACATACGACCGAGTGTGTCTCCTTGGGGAGCACCAGTGTTGTTTGTTAAAAAGAAGGACGGATCGATGAGGCTCTGTATCGATTGAACAGAGTAATGATCAAGAACAGATATCCGTTACCAAGGATAGACAACCTTTTGGATCAACTGAAGGGAGCAAAGTGTTTCTTGAAGATAGACCTACGAACAGGTTATCACCAACTAAAATTACGGGAAGAAGACTTACCAAAGACTGCGTTTCGAACTCGTTATGGATATTATGAGTTTTTGGTAATGTCGTTCGGATTGATTAATGCTCTGGCAGCATTCATGGACTTGATGAACAGAGTATTCAAGCCATACTTGGATAAATTTGTGGTAGTTTTCATCGACGACATCTTGATCTACTCGAAGACAAAGGAAGAGCACGTCGAACATCTGAAGATTGTTTTGGAGGCACTAAGGAAGGAGAAAATGTATGCAAAAAATTTTAAGTGTGAATTTTGGATGGAGAAGGTTCAATTCTTAGGACACGAGGAATTTTGAATGGAATCTTAGTAGACCCTGCAAAGGTCAAAGCAGTAAGTAATTGGGAGCAGCCGAAAAAGCCAACAGAGATAAGAAGTTTCTTAGTGCTAGCTGGGTATTATCGAAGATTCATCCATGATTTTTCTAAGATAGAAATCCCGTTGACCAATCTGACGAGGAAGACGGTGAAGTTCGTGTGGACGGACAAATGCAAAGAAAGTTTTCAAAAGTTGAAGAAAAGATTAGGCGAAGCGCCTGTGTTGTCACTACCAGACGAGACGGGAGGTTTTGTGGTGTATAGTGATGCATCGCACAAGGGACTTGGATGTGTGATTATGCAACATGGCAAAGTCATTGCGTATGCATCACGATAATTAAAGGACTACAAAAAATGATACCCTACTCACGACTTAGAGTTAGCAGCAGTAGTTTTTGCGTTGAAGATTTGGAGGCATTATTTGTACGGAGAGAAATGTGAGATATACACGTACCACAAAAGTTTGAAATATATCTTCACATAGAAGGAGTTGAATATGCGTCAGAGAAGGTGGTTAGAATTAATCAAGGATTATGACTGCGATATTCTTTATCACCCGGGAAAGGCAAACGTGGTTGCCGACACTTTGAGCAGAAAAAGAAGGGAGAAACTGTTTCACTTGACGACTCAAGAGGAGTTAATAAGAGAAATGGAGAAATTGGAAATAGAGGTAAAGGGACCGGAGAGGTTTGAAGAAAAGTTATTTGTAATGGAAGCTCGTCCATCCTTGTTGGATAGAGTAAAAGAATCACAAGAGAAGGATGAAGAGTGCGAGAAAATAAGAAAAAGGATCGCCGAAAATGATGAACAAAGGTTCAGAATGGATAAAGAGGGTATCTTGAGATTCTAAGAGAGAGTGTGGGTGCTAGCTGTATTACCTGAGATTTTTCTAATATTATTAAATGAATATATTAATGGGAATGAATATTTATTTAAATATAAATGAATTGTGAATTAACTCAATTATATTAAATTGAATGATTATAATAATTGAGAATATATAGAGTTGCGATAAACTCGTTGAAAGCCTTGCGTGGCACAGTGATGAGATATATTAATTGACGAAGGATTTATTAAGTGAACAATTAATTAATTGCAAATTGTTGTTAATTGTTATCGTAGAATATTAATTAATTGTTATAAAATATTAATGATAATTAATTGATGATGTGGGGATGATTATTATTGTAAATAATATAATAATAATAAGCTTTGTGTTCATAAATATAATAAGATCAATATTCATGTGATAATTAATCCTATGATTATTAATTAAGTGTTATTAATAATTACGAGGAAGAGATTAAGTAATATTATTGTTGATTTATAAGATAATGAATTTATTAATTCATATGTGAAAGCATGCAATATTAAAAGTGTAACGTATAATAACCAACTATATTATATAGTGTAATACAACATCTATGTGACTATATTATATATAGAAACCATATAATAAGATTCATATTTATTGAAGCCATATAAATGCATCATGAAATGCTTATGTGACAATGTGTATATGAATATACATTAAAATAATGTACATGGGTTGTATGTGTACAATTATTCCTTACTATATTAACATATTACTTATTCATTGAGAATACATTGTGGCATTTCATTATAGCCTAACCATACATTAAACAACCTAAGTGGATATATACATGTTGAGCCTTAGTGTTGTATATATGCATGAATGTTGAGTTTATTTTTGGTTGTCCGTTATTATTAGTCTCATTTCCCTTTTCACGTGCATAGTATCATGAAGCTAAAGCCTATTTCCTCAAACTCACAAACTCAGCTTGATATCATCACGAAGGAGATCGACTGATTGCTACAGCTTCACTATTTCACCAACTAATCTATCTACTACTCCTTAACCCCCATGCAATTCACAAATCCCGTTGGTTCAATTTGATGGACAATTGTATTGTCTGGGTATGAATTCCTCTATAAATTGAACTCTCTCCCTCACAAACTCACTTGCTGAGATTTTGGTTAAGATAAATTGAGAGCATTTATATATCAGTGTTAGTAGTCTGAAGAGTAGAGAATTCCTTAGCAATAAGTTCTTAATTCGTATTACAGAGGTATAATCCCTCTTCTTGTTCTTCATTTTCATTTTCTGTAAAAATCTCATTTCTTGATTATACCAAATTAGATTGTGTTGGGGTTGTAGAACCCTTATATTATTATTATATGAACATACATGCATGATGGAACCACTATATAGCTTTCTTGTCTTTCATTTCCATTTTCCTCTACAATTTCTATAAAAACATCAAATTCTTGAATTTAGTTGGAGTTCATGAATTTGGGAATTGATAAATGGCGATTGACTGTTATATAAGCATATATATATATATGTTAGTAAGTTAAGGAGGTTAGTATAATAGCTTATGGGTATGTTGAAATCGATGAAATGGGAAGTTTTGGGTCGGTTTTAGCTGCAGCATGGACTGCAGGAACTGAGTCTGCATCACTGTGCCGCAGCGCCGATGCGCAGCGTTATCTGCGCGCTACAGCGTCACAGTGCCTCAGTCCCAGCGTTCCCACGCCGCAGCACCGATTCCAGGTATTGTGTCCGCGCCATAGCGCCTCTAGCGCTGCAGCGCCTGCTTGCTGCTGTTGTTGTTGCGCCGCAGCGCCGCTGTGCAGACAGGCCCAGAAATGACTATCTGTTTGTCTAGTCCGAGAGCAGTGAAATTATAATTTATACTAAGCAAATGTAACATAATTTATGGAGTCCCTCTTGTGCAATACATGTTTCCATAGTTTACTTAACATAAAAAGAGAACTCATGATTTTGAAAACAACCCTTGACGAAGCATGTGTTATTTAAGTCTGAACTTGCTAGCATATGCTCGTAACTTAACTAGGTGTGTGATATGATTTGAAATTGCCTATATGAACTAGATTGCTTTGGCTTGGTTTAAAATGACTGTTAAAGACTAACTCGGACAAGTTTGCAAACTAAGTTTCATACACGTTGCATGGTTGTATTTTGAACTTATAGGGTTGCATGCTAGTATTCTTTATGTCGCTACGCATGTTCTATATGAACACTCACATAGTTGGACACGACGTAAACTATTCAAGTATGATTTTCTAAGACAATTACAAGTAAGGACTATAATTGATTATTAAACTATGTGCTTTGTTAATATATAGCTATACGATTTGATTGTGTAGCTAAGATAGAACTTGATGTATGTGCTCAATTTACATGTCAAGTATGTGAATCCGATGTGTATAACTAATATGTGTATATATATATATATATATATATATATATATATACGTTAATAGGATAGCATAAATTCTTTGAAGCAATATTAGGCTTTACGTGGATAAACTACGCTTAAGGCAAGTATCCTAACCGACGCATTTACTTTATGCAAGGAAATCTATGATTGTGTAAGTTTCCTGACTTACACTAATTTATAGTGCAAGTATCCTAATCGATGCATTTACTTTATGCAAGGAAATCTATGATTGTGCAAGTTTCCTGACTTACACTTATTTATAGTGCAAGTATCCTAATAGACGCCTTTACTTTATGCAAGGAAATCTATGATTGTGCAAGTTTCCTGACTTACACTCATTTATAGTGCAAGTATCCTAACCGACGTATTTACTTTATGCAAGGAAATCAATGATTGTACAAGTTTCCTGACTTGCACTCATTTATAGTGCAAGTATCCTAACCGACGTATTTACTTTATGCAAGGAAATCTATGATTGTGCAAGTTTACTGACTTACACTCATTTATAGTGTAAGTATCCTAACCGACGCATTTACTTTATGCAAGGAAATCTATGATTGTGCAAATTTCCTGACTTACACTCATTTATAGTGCAAGTATCCTAACCCTTGTATTACTTTATTCAACGAATATTATAAGCGAGAATGTAAACTTTATCTCTTTGAATGCAAGTTGTCTTACTCGTTCATTTGAGCTAGTATGTTTAAACTCTTGTGAAAGCTATTATTCATGTTAAACTTGGTATTGTTCTTGAATATTGTGAAAGTATCTATGCCACTTGATTCGGCTAGACTATATGCATGTTTATAAAACTGTCCAAACCTTTTTATCGGTGCAAAAATCTTGAAAACTGAGTTGAACAACCCTTATGGTAAGGGGAGTGTGTATTGTTGGAAGCCCCAACACACGCGTGAATATTATTGTGGTTATGCATAACATAGAGTATTGTAGACTGATCATCTATTATACTTGTTTATTTTGGCTTATCAGTTTAATATTGATAATTCTAGTAGATGTTCAATAGTCTTTAGTGACTGCTCAGTATAAATTATTTTATCTAGTTGGATACGTTGATAGCCTTTGAATTAATATATATCTGTTGATCTATATTGAATTATCATTTCATATTCCAAAGATGTGATTCGAGAATTGTTGATATTTGTTGTTCCTCATATTATTCTGAAACTCTGAACTATCTTAGAGTTTATACTTCGATATTTTAAACTCGTGATATAATACTCATCACCCTTGTTGTATATTACTTGCTGGGCAATTTGTGCTCATTCTTGCTTATTTTAAAACCTTTCAGTTAAGGCGGAACAGGGAAGTGTCTCTGGAAAAGACAAGGGCAAGGGCAAGGCTACCGACTAGCTTGTTCCTTTATATTTCAAATTGTTATGTTGTATTAAGACTGTCTTCAGACTATGTTTAAGCTTAAGTAGGATTATGTAATAAGTCTTTATTCTATATCATTATGTAATCTATTAAGTACTGTAGCTTGCGAAACTTGGGGGAATAATTATAATAAATCATTGTATATTATTCTAAATTAGATCTTCCGCTGTGAATGTGTGATATTAGTTTTTATTGTATTACCATGAGCACGTGGCGAACCGAATTTGAGTGACCAAGTGGCGGTCCCGAATTTGGGGGCGTCACAGGTTGGTATCAAAGCTGTAGTTATAAACCTTAGGAACGAGTGTCCTTAGACTATAATTTAGGAGAACTTAGAAGTTAGAAAGGAGATAAAACTGATGTAGAGTTTTCCTTGAGAGACTTAGTTTGTTATGAAATGTAACTTCATTTTATACAATGAACTTATGTTTTATTTAACATTCTAATGGAGTTGTTGTTTCTTGTCTGTGTTTGTGAATGTAGATGGCAGATATGGGAGTACCCGCTAGAGTGGCTGAGGATGAGCCCAAGGATATTCATGTAGTGTACGATGCATTCTTAGAGGTTGTGCCAGTACAGGCTGTGGCACCATCTGAGTTAAATGACGAGGATGAGATTGGGATTGAGATAGAGTCCGATCCAGAGGAGGAGCCGATGGAGGACGAGCCGGTTGAGGACGAACCTTCAGAGAAGGAGCCCATGGAGGACTCCTATGAGCCTAACCTAGAGGAGCATATACTAGGCGAGTATGAGGAGCGAATCCTAGAGTTGGACTGCAGAGTCCAGGAGTTAGAGGAAGAGGCAAAAGAGAGGGAGTCAGAGTTCCAGAAACTGCAGGATGCAGACCACCAAATGAAGCTAGCTATGCAAGAGTTGGAAGTAGAAATTGCTTATCGCAAAGAGGCGGGAATTCAGATGGGAACCTTATTTCACAAGGCAGTGGCTAGGAACGTGGATATAGCTGGGAAGCTAGAAGAGGTTGAACGGAGGGAATTAAGCGAGAAGACTGAGAAGGAAGCACTCCGCACTCAGTTGGAATTAGAAGTGATGGATAGGATACACTTCGAGGAGAAGTGGGAGGCTGCCCATGAGAGAGTTGACGACCTAGAGGATGAGTTCCGATGTAAGAAGAGGAAAATGAACCAGATGGGGTACGTGTTCCGTTCGGCATTCGAGAGGGTGCTTAATGGTGTGTACCACTACCCGGCAGAATAGGGACAGACTCTACACACTATGAGTCGAGAGTTGGTAGCTTATATAGCACAGTTAGAGTACAAGAGCACTGTGGAGCGCGGGATGATGTGACGAGATTTCCTTAGACGGATTAGTAATAGTCTAGTAGTATTCTCTTTATGTATTGTATATACTATGTTGTAATCCCAATCTTTTGTGTAAGATGTGGAATAGTGATGTAAACCCCAAGTTAGCTTTTACTAGAGGGGTAGTGTGGTAGTAGGTTGGTATGTTCTCCGTCTTTTGTAATATTAGGGGATATATGTGATAACATTTATAGCAGTATGCTAGGATAATCATGTAATGAAATGAAATGACATATGAATATAAATGAAGTTTATTCAGAAACGTGTTATAAATTTATTCTTTTTGTTTTTAAAAGAAATACTTAAGTGATATAACTGAAAAATAATAAAATAAAAATTTGTGATGCAGATCATGGCACCAAGACGTAGACTGACTGCACCCAAAGAAATAGTTAATAACGAGAGGGAGCAAGTAGATCCCATCAAGAGGCTAGTTGATCTTTTAGGAGAGGCTCTTAGGGGGAGGAACAATGAACCTGTTCGCCCGAACCCTCAGGCTGTGACAGTAACAACCTTTAAAGACTTTAAGAGTGTACGACCCCGGAGTTCGAGGGAACTACAGACCCAATCGTCACACAAGCGTGGATCAAGGAGATCGAAAAAGCTTTCACTATAGCTCGCGTAGGCGAAGATCAGAAGACGGTGTTTTCCACATACATGATGAGGGGAGAAGCGAATTATTGGTGGGAAGCAAATCAGTAGAGAGCCGGAGAGGGGACAATAGCATGGGAAAGATTCAAGACGCTATTCTTCGAGAACTACTTCCCGAAGAGCATGAAAAACAGAATGGAGGTAAAATTCCTAGATTTAAAACAAGGTGAAATGACGGTGGCGCAATACGCGGCTAAGTTCAACGAACTAGCGGAGCACCAAGTTGGAGATGAGGAAAGGAAGGCTAGACGATTCGAACAAGGACTGAAGCCTTGGCTATTCAAGAAGGTGTTAGTTCTTCAGATCGATTCTTTTGCAACACTGCTGGAGAAGGCTATTATCGCTGAGGGAGGAAGTGAAGCTTTGAGCTTGTATAACAAAGAGAGGAAAGGAAAAAACACTAGTAGTGAAAATCGTGGAGGAAGCAGTGGCGGAGGGAGTAACTCCGGGAAGAGAAAGTGGGACAACAACAACAACAACAACAACAGAAATAATAATCAAGGTGGGAGTCACCAAGGAAATTTTAAAAAAGGAGTGGAGCTTGTAATAAGTGCGGGAAAAGTCACCAGGGGAGTGATGGAAAGGAAAAAGCACGTGTTATAATTGCGGCCAAGAGGGCCACATATCGCCAAACTGCCCAAAACTGAAGAAGATCAGGGGATGTTTTGCTTGTGGATCAACGGAGCACCAGATAAAGGACTGCCCAAAGAAAGGAAGTGGTGGAACTAGCGGAGGTCAGGGTGGAGGTAGCAAGTTGATGATTGGAGGACCTGCATAATGTGATGCCCCCAAATTCTCTACAATCCCTGTAGCAGATTTGGTGCTCACGTAAATATTCCATAAGATAATAATTCCTATCAATCCAAGATTCACAGTATTCCACAACGAACAGTAGTTCTCGTCAGAACATTTACTGTGTTGGGATACCGTCTCTTGGATGAATAGGTTTATAATCTCACGGATATTTCTTTCATATCAATAATTCCCATCTATCTGACATTCATAGTATTAATGTTAGGGTCGTTCTTGGAATCTGAGGGGTGCGACCAACCTCAGTGCATCAGAGAACCACAATATCTTTCAATACTACCAATTCAGATGTATAGTTCATATAGATATTGTATTTCTTCCTATGTTCTAGAAAGGTAAAAACTACGCAATTGTTAAAGATGATAATACAATATTATATATTCTTAAATTGGCTTACAAATAAATCCCAACTTACTATTACATCATAGTATAGTTCCCGAGGATATAGACAAATTTACATTGACTGAGTTCTTCCATCCATATTATTGATCTCCAGAACCATTGACATTTCAGCTAAAGCTGCAAAGGAAAAGAATAATTGCAAGGATGAGCTACAAAAAGCTTAGCATGTTTTAATCAAGTTGTATATTATACTCACACTGAATCTGAATTGAATGAACATATATAGTTCAGAGATTTTCAAGATATATAATGAAACTCACATATTACGAGTTTCTGACAGTCATATAGACTTAGCAACACGGGTTAATTCGGTTAACCACACCACACTCCTAACAGTCACAAAGACTTATAGGAGCTACTGGATATCTCATATTACGAGTTTCTGTCAGTCATATAGACTTAGCAACACGGGTTAATTCGGTTAACCACAACACACTCCTAACAGTCACAAAGACGTATAGGAGCTACTGTTCGGATATCTCATTGGTGATCAGCCTAATCATATCCTAGGAGTATGCATATCATCCTACTAATTTAATAAGGTCAGTAATTTTTTAACTGCCTGTAATTGAAAACCCAGGGTCAGTGTTATAACTGCCCATAACTGTAAACCAAGGTCAGTACTATGACTGCCAATATAATCCCAGGACAAGTATCAATATATATATGCACCAAACAATATTAGTTTTTCCACAGTTTATGCTTTGATATCAAATCAAACACATTTTACGCAAATAACAGCTCATATGGTTTAGTTATGCTTGAACAATAAGTCATAACACTCTTCAAATCACAGATATCACGAATAATGTTTATAACAAGTTCGTATATCAATATATATGACTTGCATTTAATATAGAATTTAAATGAAGTTAGAAAAATTTGCATAAAAATAGAAAGTTTGCACATAGTGCAAAAACTTCCCTGCTCCGACAATTACCGCTAAGCACTCTAATTTAATCTCTTAGAGAAGACCTATCATTAATAAGATTGATCTTTCAATCAGCATAAACATATCGTAATCTCAACTAATCTTCAAATAAGTTATCTAACATTTAGTCACATAATCAAACATTAGATAATTCCTTAACTTATTAGTAATATTATCATTCTTTGATAATATTTTAATTATTTAATCATTATCTTAAGACTCTCGTCTAATATTATTAATCATTTAATAATATTTTATTTACTTCCTAATATTATTAACCATTTAATAATATCATTAATCCTTTACACATATTATTAATTATTTAATAACATCTTAATCATTTATAAATATTATTAATCCTTTAATAATATTTCAATTACTTAATAATATTATTAATCATTTAATAATATCTTAATCATTTATAAATATTATTAATCTTTTAATAATATTTTATTTATTTATAAATATTATTAATCCTTTAATAATATTTTAATTACTTAGTAATATTATTAATCATTTAATAATATCTTAATCATTTATAAATATTATTAATCCTTTAATAATATTTAATTCATTTATAAATATTATTAATCCTTTAATAATATTTTAATCATTTATAAATATTATTAATCCTTTAATAATATTTTAATCACTTAGTAATATTATTAATAATATTTTATTTATTTATAAATAATTTAATTTAATTATTTATCTCTTATTATTTAATTTATTTAACACACATAATATGCTATTCATATATTTTTTTATTAAAAATAATCAAAATACTCCCATAAAGTCTTATTTTATCATATAATAATTATTTAATTATTAAAATCACATTTCCAAGTTTTATAACTCAATATAACTAAATTTTCTCTTTTATTCTTAACTCATTCATAGGCATGAAAAATACCAAATCAACTTATTATTTTTTTATATTATGGATAATATCAATATATGATATTTTAGTTGTAAAATACTTTTCTTACAATTTTCCAAATTCGTTTGGTATTTTTAAATAGGTTAAAATAGTCCAAAATAGCAACATTTATCATAAATTATTCTTTTGTCCAACAATTCTGAAATTTATATGGTAGCTACATATTATCCAACAGAGCCTCATGTAAAAATTTCACATTCTTCTAAGATGAACGCACCAAGTTATTACATTTTGCTTTTAAAATCATGTTTTCTTGTAAAATCCATATCTCCCTTTCTATACATCGAAAAATTACCATCTTTGGACAGGACCTAGTTAACTTGATATAGTATCGTACCACAAAAGGTCCAAATTTTTAGACCAATAAAACTGTCTGAAACAGCCTTCACCAAAAATGGCCAGAAAACTCATTTAATTTTTCCAAATTTTTGTCGGCAGGGAGTGTTTTACGAAAAATGACACCACGGTTGATTCGTTTAACATTTTTGAGTTCTATCACTTGGGTTCAACAAATAACTCATGTATCTAAATAAACTCCATGATGGATCACAAAAATAATATATATTTTTTAAATGGTAAAGCCTCAAAGTAGACTGATTTTCAAGGTTTTTGAGCAAGAAAAATATTTTGGTTTTCTTTTGATTTCCAAGCTTTTCAACACTTAACATGGTAAGATCTAAACATGAAACATTATAAAACATGTATATTTAACCAAATATGGTTTAAGACCTTAAGCTTAACATTTGATCTAAAACAACCATAACAAAACAAATTACACTAACTAAGGTTTTGAGTTTAGGAGATTTTTATACCTTTAGAGTGATTCCACTTGATTTCTCCTTCCTTTCTTCTCTCCCTCTCTTCTCCCATAGCAGCACTCTCTCTCTTCTTTCTCTTCATATTCGGGTGGGTGTGGTGGTGAGAGAGAATGATAATTCTCTTTCTATTTCTTTCTTTCTTTTGTTTTGTTTAAGTTAGTATAAAATTAAGACCAAGGGCAAAGTAGTCTTTAACCATCACTAGGAAATGGTAAAATGGTCTTTAAGTCATCTCAAGAAAATTTTCTAAAAATTTCCTCATAGGACATATTGGTCATAATCAATTTTCTTTAAGGACAAAATTGTTATTTTACTATAATTAGGAAATTTCTTAGAAATTTCCTTCAAGGATGCCATGGTCATTATCAAATCTCTCTTGGGGAAAAATTGTCATTTCCATATTATTAGGAAACTTCCTAGCAATTTCCTTCCTAGGACATAAAAGTCATTATTAATTTTCTATTATGACAAAATAGTCATTTCCCAAAATATCCACCAGGTGACATCATCATGACATCATTATGATGACATCATCTGTTGTGTTTCTTTAATGCTGATGTCATGCTTGCATCATGCTTGCATCATCTCTTTTTTGATTGGTTGATTTAAGTTCACATGGATTGGAGGGTATTTTGGTCATTTCACATATAATTTTAAGGGTAATTTGGTTATTTCGCCTCCAAAAGGGTATTCTAATAATTTCCCACATAATTTTTAAGGATAGTTCAGTCATTTCCTATGTTTCCCTTAAAATTTAACCCTTAGGGTTTGATAAATAATATTAGGGTTTGCTAATCACCATTAAGGTTTACAAATTAGGGTTTAGGATTCCCGAATAAGAAATTAGGGTTTTCTAACTGCAGATTAGGGATTCTAATCTATCATTAGGGTTTACTAAGGTTATACCTTATCTGATCAATATCTGTTAACTATATGTCTACTCATATTTCTCAATCAATACCCAGTTTGACCAACTTACTAAACTCGTATCACAGATACTCAGCACAATTATTGATAATCAATACAAAAAAAAAAATTATTCGTAAAATTTGAATTATTTAAAATTCTGGGTCCTCACACACAACCCAACCGATCTATCGCCCGAACATTTAACATGACCGTCCAAGATGTCGTAGCTACAAAGGACGTAGTGTCAGGTATAATCCTAATCAATAATATAAATGTTTACGTATTATTTGATTCGGGTGCCACCTGTTCTTTTGTATCTAAAGAATTTGCTAGTAAACTTAATTCACCCCGAGAAAGATTAGAAAATCCCTTGAACATAGAAGTTGCGAATAAGGAAGTGATCCCTGTAGAATACGCTTATAGAAATTATAGCGCAAACATTAAAGAACATGAACTAAAAGTAGACTTGATTCCTATTAGATTGGGAAAGTTTAACGTAATACTCGGAATGGATTGGTTGTATAACCATGCTGCAATAATTGATTGTCAGAATAAATGTGTGAACCTTCAGACTCCGAGTAAGTCTAAAGTAGTGTTTTATGGTAGCTCATCACTTAAGCAATCGTGTTGCGTTACGATGATACAGGCCAAGAAATTATTAAGAAAATGATGTGTAGGTTATTTAGCTTACATCGTTGATACTCAGAAAAAGGGAGTAGAAATTAAGGATATATCCATAGTGAATGAATTTCAAGACGTGTTTTCGGACGATTTGCATGGTCTTCCGCCAGACAGAGAAATTGAATTCGTAATAGATTTAGCACCGGGAACGGCACCGATTTTGAAAGCTCCATATCGTATGGCGCCAGTAGAAATGAAGGAATTGATGATACAACTACAAGAGTTATTGGATAAGGGTTACATTCGACCGAGTGTGTCTCCTTAGGGAGCACCACTGTTATTCGTTAAGAAAAAGGACGGATCAATGAGGCTCTGTATCGATTATCGAGAATTAAACAGAGAAACGATCAAGAACCGATATCCGCTACCGAGGATAGACGACTTATTTGATCAACTAAAGGGAGCAAAATGTTTCTCGAAGGTCGACCTACGGACAGGATATCACCAACTGAAGGTACGGGATGAGGACATACCAAAGACTGCGTTTCGAACCCGTTATGGACATTACGAGTTTTTGGTAATGTCAATTGGTTTGACTAATGCTCCGGTAGCATTTATGGACTTGATGAACCGAGTTTTCAAGCCATACTTGGATAAATTTGTAGTGGTTTTTATCGATGACATTTTGATCTACTCGAAGATAGAGGAAGAACACGCCGAACATCTAAAGATAGTTTTGGAAACGCTAAGGAAGGAGAAGATGTATGCGAAATTTTCTAAGTGCGAATTTTGGATGGAAAAGGTTCAATGCAAAGGTCGAAGCAGTAAGTAATTGGGAACAGCTGAGAACACCGACGGAGGTGAGAAGCTTTTCAGGGTTAGCTGGGTACTATCGAAGATTCATCTAAGATTTTTCCAAGATAGCAACCCTGTTGACTAATCTGACGAGGAAGACGGTAAAGTTTGTATGGACTGACAAATGCGAAGAAAGTTTTCAAGAACTGAAGAAGAGATTGAGCGAAGCACATGTGTTATCATTACCAGATGATGCGGGAAATTTTGTGGTGTATAGTGATGCATCGCACAAGGGACTTGGCTATGTGCTTATGCAGCACGGCAAAGTCGTTGCGTATGCATCACGACAATTGAAGGATTACGAAAAACGATACCCTACTCACGACTTTGAGTTAGCAGCAGTAGTTTTTGCGTTAAAGATTTGGAGGCATTATTTGTACGGGGAGAAATGTGAGATATACACGAACCACAAGAGTCTGAAATATATCTTCATACAGAAGGAGTTGAACATGCAACAGAGAAGGTGGTTAGAATTAATCAAGGATTATGACTGCAATATTCTTTATCACCCAAGGAAGGCAAACGTGGTTGCCGACGCTCTAAGCAGGAAAGGAAGGAAAAATTATTTCATTTGACGACTCAAGAAGAGTTGATAAGAGAGATGGAGAAATTGGAGATAGAAGTGAAAGGACCAGGAAAGTCTGAAGAGAAGTTGTTTGTAATGGAAGCTCATCCGACATTGTTGGATAGGGTAAAGAAAGCACAGGAGAAAGATGAAGAATGTGAGAACATCAGAAAAAGGATCACAGAAAATAAGGAAGAGAAATTTAGAATAGATAAAGACGGTATTTTGAGATTTGAAGAAAGAGTATGGGTACCAGCGGTAACCGAGATAATGGAAGAGATTTTGCACGAGGCACACAATACGACGTATTCTGTTCACTCGGGAGGCACGAAGATGTACCGAGATTTGAGGCAACATTTTTGGTGGCCCAATTTGAAACAGGAGGTTGCAGAGTGCGTCAGTAGGTGTTTGACTTACCAACGCGTTAATACAGAGCATCAACGGCCGAGTGGTTTACTACAACCGTTAGAAATACCAGAGTGAAAATGGGAGCATATTACGATGGACTTCGTGGTAGGACTTCCAGTTACGCATAAAAGTTATGATGCCATTTGGGTTATTATGGATCGACTTACGAAGACCGTACATTTTCTACCAATCAAGATCCGCTACAGTTTGAATCAGTTAGCAAGCCTATACGTAAAGGAGATTGTTTCACGACATGGAGTGCCAGTGTCAATTATCTCTGATCAAGATCCGCGCTTCACGTCAAATTTTTGGAAGAGTTTGCAAGAGAGAATGGGAACACAGTTGAGGTTGAGTACCGCTTATCATCCTCAGACAGACGGACAAAGTGAGCGAACTATACAAACGCTAGAGGACATACTTAGAACATGCGTGATGGATTTCAAGGGAAATTGGGACGACTACCTATCCTTAGTTGAATTTGCATATAATAATAGTTACCATGCGAGTATCGGCATGCCACCGTATAAAGCTCTTTACGGAAGAAAGTGCAGAACGCCACTATGTTGGGATGAAGTCGGAGAGCGACAAATACTCGGACCAGAGTTAGTTCAACAAACTGCCGACGTGGGAATGGTGATAAGAGCCAGACTAGTAGCAGCTCAAGATCATTAGAAAAAGTACGCAGATTTGCATCGACAGGACCGAGACTTCAAAGTTGGCAATTTCGTGTTCTTGAAGGTATCTCCATGGAAGGGGAAGATCCGTTTTGGCAAGAAAGGGAAATTGAGTCCAAGATTCATAGGACCGTTCGAGATACTAAAGCGAGTGGGCGAAGTGGCACACAAAGTTGCGTTACCATCCGAGTTGGAGTACATCCACAACGTGTTCCACATTTCCGTGTTGCGACCATACAAGGTCGACTACAAGCACGTGATTTCTTACGAGCCCATTCAAGTGTAGAAGAACTTGGCATATGAAGAGATTCTTGTCCATATATTAGATAGGAAAGAGCAGACATTGAGAAATAAAATTATATCTTCTTTAAAAGTACTTTGGCGTAACCACGATGTCGAGGAGGCAACGTGGGAGTTAGAAGATAGGATGATGAGGGACTATCCCCATCTATTTGTGTAAACTTGTAACAAATCTGGGACGGAATTTTTATAAGGTGGGGGGGGGGAGGATGTAATACCCGAGATTTTCCTAATATTATTAAATGAATATATTAATGGGAATGAATATTTATTTAAATATAAATGAATTGTGAATTAACTCAATTATATTAAATTGAATGATTATAATAATTGAGAATATATAGAGTTGCGATAAACTCGTTGAAAGCCTTGCGTGGCACAGTGATGAGATATATTAATTGACGAAGGATTTATTAAGTGAACAATTAATTAATTGCAAATTGTTGTTAATTGTTATCATAGAATATTAATTAATTGTTATAGAATATTAATGATAATTAATTGATGATGTGGGGATGATTATTATTGCAAATAATATAATAATAATAAGCAACGTGTTCATAAATATAATAAGATCAATATTCATGTGATAATTAATCCTATGATTATTAATTAAGTGTTATTAATAATTACGAGAAAGGGATTAAGTAATATTATTGTTAATTTATAAGATAATGAATTTATTAATTCATATGTGCAAGCATGCAATATTAAAAGTGTAACGTATAATAACCAACTATATTATATAGTGTAATACAACATCTATGTGACTATATTATATATAGAAATCATATAATAAGATTCATATTTATTGAAGCCATATGAATGCATCATGAAATGCTTATGTGACAATGTGTATATGAATATACATTAAAATAATGTACATGGGTTGTATGTGTACAATTTTTCCTTACTATATTAATATATTACTAATTCATTGGGAATACATTGTGGCATTTCATTATAGGCTAACCATACATTATACAACCTAAGTGGATATATACATGTTGAGCCTTAGTGTTGTATATATGCATGAATGTTGAGTTTATTTTTGGTTGTCCCTTATTATTAGTCTCATTTCCCTTTTCACGTGCATAGTATCATGAAGCTAAAGCCTATTTCCTCAAACTCACAAACTCAGCTTGCTATCATCATGAAGGAGAATGGCTTATTGCTACAGCTTCACTATTTCACCAACTAATCTATCTACTACTCCTTAACCCCCATGCAATTCACAAATCCTGTCGGTTCAATTTGATAGACAATTGTATTGTCTGGGTATGAATTCCTATATAAATTGAACTCTCTCCCTCACAAACTCACTTGCTGAGATTTTGGTTAAGATAAATTGAGAGCATTTATATATCAGTGTTAGTAGTCTGAAGAGTAGAGAATTTCTTAGCAGCAAGTTCTTAATTCATATTACAGAGGTATAATCCCTCTTCTTGTTCTTCATTTTCATTTTTTGTAAAATTCTCATTTCTTGATTATACCAAATTAGATTGTGTTTGGGTTGTAGAACCCTTATATTGTTGTTATATGAACATACATATATGATGGAACAACTATATAGCTTTCTTGTCTTTCATTTCCATTTTCCTCTGCAATTTCTTTAAAAACCTCAAATTCTTGAATTTAGTTGGAGTTCATGAATTTGAGAATTGATAAATGGCGATTGACTGTTATATAAGCATATATATGTTAGTAAGTTAAAGAGGTTAGTCTAATAGCATATGTGTATGTTGAAATCGATGAAATGGGAAGTTTTAGGTCGGTTTTGGCTGCAGCGTTATCTGCGCGCTGTAGTGCCACAGTGCCTCAGTCCCAGCGTCCCCATGCCGCAGCGCCGATTCCAGGTATTGTGTCCGAGCCACAGCGCCTCCAGCGCCGCAGCGCCAGCTTGCTACTATTGTTGCTGCGCCGCAGCGCCGCTGTGCAGATAGGCCCAGAAATGATTATCTGTTTGTCCAGTCCGTGAGCAGTGAAATTATAATTCATACTAAGAAAATGTAACATAATTTATGGAGTACCTCTTGTGCAATACATGTTTCCATAGTTTACTTAACATAAAAAGAGAACACATGATTTTGAAAACAACCCTTGACGAAACATGTGTTATTTAAGTCCGAACTTGATAGCATATGCTCGTAACTTAACTAGGTGTGAGATATGATTTGAAATTGCCTATATAAACTAGATTGCTTTGGATTGGTTTAAAATGACTGTTAAAGACTAACTCGGATATGTTTGCAAACTAAGTTTCATACACGTTGCATGGTTGTATTATGAACTTATAGGGTTGCATGCTAGTATTCTTTATATCGCTACGCATGATCTATATGAACACTCACATAGTTGGACACGACGTAAACTATTCAAGTATGATTTTCTAAGACAATTACAAGTAAGAACTATAGTTGATTATTAAACTATGTGGTTTGTTAATATATAGTTATACGATTTGATTGTGTAGCTAAGATAGAACTTGATGTATGTGCTCAATTTACATTCAAGTATGTGAATCCGATGTGTATAACTAATATGTGTATATATATATACGTTAATAGGATAACATAAATTCTTTGAAGCAATATTAGGCTTGACGTGGATAAACTACGCTTAAGGCAAGTATCCTAACCGACGCATTTACTTTATGCAAGGAAATCTATGATTGTGCAGGTTTCCTGACTTACACTAATTTATAGTGCAAGTATCATAATCGATGCATTTACTTTATGCAAGGAAATCTATGATTGTGCAAGTTTCCTGACTTACACTCATTTATAGTGCAAGTATCCTAACCGACGCATTTACTTTATGCAAGGAAATCTATGATTGTGCAAGTTTCCTGACTTACACTCATTTATAGTGCAAGTATCCTAACCGACGCATTTACTTTATGCAAGGAAATCTATGATTGTGCAAGTTTCCTGACTTCCACTCATTTATAGTGCAAGTATCCTAACCGACGCATTTACTTTATTCAAGGAAATCTATGATTGTGCAAGTTTCCTGACTTACACTCATTTATACTGCAAGTATCCTAACCGACACATTTACTTTATGCAAGAAAATCTATGATTGTGCAAGTTTCCTGACTTACACTCATTTATAATGCAAGTATCCTAACCCTTGTATTACTTTATTCAACGAATATTAGAAGCGAGAATGTAAACTTTATCTCTTTGAATGTAAGTTGTCTTACTCGTTCATTTGAGCTAGTATGTTTAAACTCTTGTGAAAGCTATTATTCATGTTGAACTTGGTATTGTTCTTGAAGATTGTGAAAATGTTTATGCCACTTGATTCGGCTAGACTATATGCATGTTTATAAAATTGTCCAAACCTTTTTATCGGTGCGAAAATCTTGAAAACTGACTTAAACAACCCTTATGGTAAGAGGAGTGTTTATTATTGGAAGCCCCAACACACGCGTGAATATTACTGTGGTTATGCATAACATAGAGTATTGTAGACTGATCATCTATTATACTTGTTTCTTTTGGCTTATCAGTTTAATATTGATAATTGTAGTAGATGTTCAATAGTTCTTAGTGACTGCTCAGTATAAATTATTTTATCTAGTTGGATACGTTGATAGCCTTTGAATTCATATATATATGTTGATTTATATTGAATTATCATTTCATATTCCAAAGATGTGATTCGAGAATTGTTGATATTTGTTGTTCCTGATATTATTCTGAAACTCTGAACTATCTTAGAGTTTATACTTCAATATTTCAAACTCGTGATATAATACTCATCACCCTTGTTGTATATTACTTACTGAGCAATTTGTGCTCATTCTTGCTTATTTTAAAACCTTTCAGTTAAGGCGGAACAGGGAAGTGTCTCTGGAAAAGACAAGGGCAAGGGCAAGGCTACCGACTAGCTTGTTCCTTTATGTTTCAAATTGTTATGTTGTATTAAGACTGTCTTCAGACTATGTTTAAGCTTAAGTAGGATTATGTAATAAGTCTTTATTCGATATCATTATGTAATCTATTAAGTACTGTAGGTTGCGAGACTTGAGGGAATAATTATAATAAATCATTGTATATTATTCTAAATTAGATCTTCCGCTGTGAATGTGTGATTTTAGTTATTATTGTATTAACATGAGCACGTGACGAACCGAATTCGAGTGACCAAGTGGCGGTCCAGAATTTGGGGGCGTCACACCAGCGGTAGCCGAATTAAGAGAAGAAATTTTGCACGAGGCACACAATAAGACATATTTCGTTCATCCGAGAGGCACAAAGATGTACCGAGATTTGAGGCAACACTTTTGGTGGTCCAATCTAAAACGGGAAGTCGCAGAGTGCGTTAGTAGATGTCTTACTTGCCAACAAGTTAAAGCAGAGCATCAGCGGCCGATGGTTTACTACAACCGTTTGAAATACCAGAGTGGAAATGGGAGCACATTATGATGGACTTCGTGGTGGGACTTCCAGTCATGCAGAAAGGATATGATGGCATTTGGGTTATCATGGATCGACTAACCAAGATCGCACATTTTCTACCGATCAGGATCCGATATAGTTTGAATCATGATAAGAGGTCTTTATGACCACTTATTCTGATCCTTTCTAACTTATTCTGTTACTTAAACTCAAGTAATCCTATGCGTTTAATGTGTTTTTCCTTTGTTTTGTGTTTTTCAAGTTTAGAAACTCTCTTGGCGTTTATTGAGCGTAAAAGGATGAAAGGTGGCCAAAATGAGCTTAAAGGATTCATGGCATGGCAATGGAATGAAGTCGAGCAGCCTGATGGAGCTGTGAAGAAGCCAAAATGGCTAAAAAGATACAAGAACGAAAGAGGTGCAAGAGCAAACAATTGAGGAACTTGTGAAGCCAGCCTGCACCAGCAAAGAAATAGCAGAATCCAGAGTTCAAGTGTCGCGTAGCCGTGCGCCCTTCAAGGCCAATTCAGTCGCGGCCGCGCCAGTCCCCAGTAGACCAGCCTTTGACTTTTCACTTGGACTTTTCCATTACCTACTAGTCTATCTTTATTTTCCCCCTTGTTTAATTCTCAGTAGTATAGTTCTTAGTTGTAAATATTCCCACATTTTTTGTATTTAACGGTTCAATGCCTACATTTTTGGTTTTAGGCATGAATGCGTATAATTTTTGGGTCTATACGTCTTGGATATACTTTTGATGCACTTACACATATTATGATGCACAAACACGTTACATATATACACATAGGAGTTTTGGGAAGTCAAATGCATATATCCTATTATGTTTCATTCTCCTAATTATAAATAGATAATAGTAGGTTTAGTAGTTTTAGAGGGCTTAATAAGTCTTATATCCATATTTCAGGTGGAAAGCTGCTCGGAATGAAGACAAGTCCATGCCACAGCAGGTCCAAGTCCAAAAAGCTGTAGAAATTGAAAAATTTCAGGGGGCGCGGCCATTTAAGCCTGCATACGTGCTCGGCCGCGCGGCGGGGCAGAAGAGGCCTGATTTAAAGAAATCTCAGCAGATTTGTTGAGGCTCACTTCTAAATTTCATTCAAAATGTGCTCAGCCTCTCATCTCTACCTCTAAAACCTTTAAAATTGTTCCCTCATTCTGGCCAATTAAGTTACAATCCATCAAGCATTCATCCCACATCATAACCCTCATCTCTAATCTCCCTCACAAGTCCATTCCCCCAAGCCCTAAAATCGAAAACTCCTGCATTCCTCATTCAAACAAAAATTCCACCCATCAATCACCTCGCCCTCTCAACCTGATCACTTGAGATAGTGTGTGGGGTTCGTTAGCATCTCAAGATTTCTGAATTAGTTGGGTCCGTTAACACAGTATTGGATTTGCATCTTCAAATATTCACTTCTTATGGCATCCAAATGAAGTAGGAAGGAGTCCACATCTAGCGACAGTGATTCCGAGCAAGGAGGTGGCACCGACTATGATGACCACAAGTTTGTCTGTCTAAAAGCTCAAAAATTCTATCATGACGCTCTAATAGGCAGGACTTTTGTGCCGGAGCGAGGGCTAGTACCAGACAGGAACCTGGACGGGCATATGGCATCAATGATCCGAGGGAGGGGCTAGAATTCATTCTGGGAGGAGCCTTTGGCTGCCCCCATCTCTGTGGTGCAGGAATTCTACGCCAACGCAAAATTCACCACGTCCAATAAGGTCTTCGTGCGAGGCTATAAGGTGTCCTATGCAAAGGAGCACATCAATGAGTTATTCGATCTACCCAACATTGCATTGGACGCACCTGACTCACTTTATGCTAGGGAGTGGGGGTTGGAGATGGACGCTATTAGTGATTATCTGTGCAAGCCAGGCATTGTTTGGAAGCTAAAAAAAGGGACTGATCAGAAGCTGCATTTCCCTCAGTCCGCCTTGAGTAGGTACGAGAAGGCATGGTACAGCTTCATATGTACAAATTTGATGCCGACACAACATCAGAATGAGGACACTAAGGACCGAGCTGTTCTGCTGTATGGGATTGTCAAAGGTAAAAGGAATCGACGTGGGATACGTGATCAACAATTATATCTGCAGATTTCTGAGAGGAGGTAATTCAGCAAGTATCCCACACGCATCAGTGATCACCTGGCTATACATTGCAAATAGAGTGATGTGGTTGGATGCAGAGCCGATGCAGATGCCGATGAACACCCTTGATCACCATGCCATCGAGTCATTCAAGGTTTGGAAAGGGGGCAGATCTCATTCTTTGGGGGCAGGATTCTTACTGCTAGATTAGACAGAGGCTGAGGAGACTGCAGAGAGAGTGCCACCACCAGAGTAGTCCGAGTGCTCTCACTCAGTGCATGAGCGTATAGACAAGATGGAGAGGCGTCTACAGCGCAGGATGGATGCCATGAGCATAAACTTCCAGGCCTTCACCATAGAATTCAGCGAGGCACTGTCCCACGTATTCAGCCAGTTGGGAGTTCAGGTGCAGTTCCCTACATATGGGTTCACCACTGCTTATCCACCTCTAGACACACCACCAGCTGAGAAGGATGATGAGGATGACAGTGACGACGACGACGAAGCCGAGTAGGGAAGTTCCTTTCTTTTTACCTTTACTTTTAATGAGGACATTGAATTATTCAAGTTTGGGGGTATTGGTTTTGTTTTTGGATGTAGTTAGTTCATTTTATGTTTTGCATGTAAGTAATTCATTTCATGTTGTGTCAGTTCATTTAGTGTATGTAGTGTTAAAATTTTTTATCAAAATTTTAAAAAATTTTGCATTCTGTTTTACATTCTGTGTTAGGACATTTCGCATGAATCCAATTTTAGTTGGTGAGTTATGTATTTGGCCTACGAAGAAATTGAATTTACTTGATTTTCAAACTGATTTAAGACATAAGCTTGATTTAAAGGTCATATATGTAAATCTTTATTTGTCAGATACTATGTAATCAGTTAGCACAATAGATTAAACATCATGACATGCTAAGTTTAAATTTTCACATACTTGTCTTTTGGTGGGAAATCGATGTTTTAATAACAGAGTTCAGTGATCATATAATAATAACTAGACTGCAAAAAGCTTGAGTTTGGGGGAAAACAGGGGTTTTGCATGTATGTGGGGAGATGGAGCGTATGACGCACTCCCTTTTGAAAAGAAAAAGAAAAAGAAAATAAAAGATTCAGGAAAAAGAAAAAAATAGAATAAACACTTCGGCTACGTTGACTTTTGTGGCCTTTGATATTCAAGTAAGTAAGCCCTTGGGGTGTCTCTACACCCAGCGCCCTAAGGCCGTCTGGTCTAGGAGTCGTTGGTCGAAAGCTCGCTACATGGCTATCATTGAAAAGCCTAAGAAGACTAGGCATTGCACAGTCAACTGTGTACACGGGAAAGTGCGAATACGCCCTCGTGAGTAATAAAAGCTTAATGAAAAACCCCTGTTGACTCTTAACTCTAGTAATACATGGTCTTGGTTAGAACTTATATAGTTTACTGCTTTCCTTGAGTTAAAACTGGTTTTCCCCTAAGAAGCATAGTATGTGATATATTTGCTCAAAGCATGTTTAATGGTTGCCAGGCACACAACGCACGGTACATCAGTGCTGACAGTTTTGGATTTGCAAGAATATATTTATGGTCTTATCTTTAGTATCTTATCTATTTGGTTATCTGGTGGTTTTTCTGAGGCATTGCGTTGAAGTCCAATACTGACTGGAACCTAGATTTGCATTCATGATAGCGTAGGTTGCATACATTGTATATATTGTATTGCATCTTGTGTTTAGTTTTGTTTTGGTTGCTTGAGGGCAAGCAATGTTTAAGTTTGGGGGTATTTGATAAGAGGTCTTTATGACCTCTTATTCAGATCCTTTCTAACTCATTCTGTTACTTAAACTCAAGTAATCCTGTGCGTTAATGTATTTTTCCTTTGTTTATGTTTTTTAGGTTCAAGAACTCTCTTGGCATTTATTGAGCGTAAAAGGATGAAAGGTGGCCAAAATGAGCTTAAAGGATTCATGGCATGGCAATGTAATGAAGTCGAGCAGCCTGATGGAGCTGTGAAGAAGCCAAAATGGCTAAAAAGATACAAGAACGAAAGAGGTGCAAGAGCAAATAATTAAGGAACTCATGAAGCCAGCCTGCACCAGCAAAGAAACAACAAAATCCAGAGTTCAGGTGCCCGCGCGGCCACGCACCCTTTAAGGCCAATTCAGGCATGGCCGCGCCAGTCCCCAGCAGACTAGCCTTTGACTTTTCACTTGGACGGAGCTTGGCTCGATTTTGGGGATATAAGGAGGCTCGATTTTAGCAGCTAAATATATACATTTTTTGGCCCTAAACCCTAGTTCCTCTCTTCTCTTCCTTTACATCTTGTTTAGTGTAGATTAGGAGTAGTTTAGATCAGATTAAGGTTAATTAGTTAGTGTAGTCTCTAGGGTTAGATTAGTTAAAGAAGATTGAAGCAATGAATATCATCAAAGATCCAACACTTGGAGAAGACACAAGATTTGCATTTCTCTATCTCTTACTCTCCTTGTATTAAAATTATATTTGGATGATGTATATTGTACTTGTGGATAATATATTTGGGTTGTCTATGCCTTAAATCTATTTTGATGTTCCAATGGAACCTTTTGAGTAGTCAATGTTGATTACCCTTCCATGATGGTTCTATTTGATTGTTGTGTGTTTGTCTATTGCGATGTATGCTTTAATTACTTAATTGAGTTGCAGCCAATTACTGTGATAACCTATGTGGGATTGAAAGACGAAGTGTAGGTTTAGATCTAATTGCAGTAGTGGGCGATTGTATGTTCACATGCATTGTACATATGATTTGTGATTAGGATAGACATATACCGAAGCACCGCTCGTAGTCAATAGAGAACTTGAAACTTAAACCCTATTTATTTGTAAACACCATAGACATATAGGGGTTTAGATAATGTGGGTGTCCACGTGCATTCTATCATCTGTGGATTGCACATGGTATGGAGTAGGTGCATCGAAAGATGGCCCTTCTCTCACTTTAGTGTTCTCGGCTAACAACATTGAGATTAATTTGACCTAATTGGGAGTGTATCAACTTAGATGAATCATTAAGGGAAATTGGGATCTCGTACCTTCATTATCTGATTCTACCTTAGGATTATTCATTGCATGTTTTAATTCCTTGCCTAGTTAACTTAGTTTTAATTCCAACTCTTTATTGCTCGTTTAAATAAGATTGAGGCGATTATGTGCTAGTGGTTTGGCGACCTTTTATCTGTTAATTCTCCGTGGGAACGATCTTTACTTACTCTTTATTACTCGTTGTCCGCGTATACTTACGCGTTTATATTGACCGATAAAACGGCTAACAAGTTTTTGGCGCCGTTGCTGGGGAATTAATTCTATAAATCTTTGCTACATTAGTTTCAATCAAATCAGTCTTAATTTAAACATTACTTTTTATTTTTGCTTTAATTGCTTAATTGAGTTGCAACCAATTACTGTGATAACCTATGTGGGATTGAAAGACGAAGTGTAGGTTTATATCTAATCACGGTAGCGGGCGATTGTATGTTCACATGGCGTTGGACGTTTGATTTGTGCTTAGGATAGACATATACCGAAGCACCGCTCGTAGTCAATAGAGAACTTGAACTTAAACCCTATTTATTTGTATACACCATAGACATATAGGGGTTTAGATAATGTGAGTGTCCACGTATGTTCTATCATATGTGGATTGCACGTGGTATGGAGTAGGTGCATCGAAAGATGGCCTTCTCTCACTTTAGTGTTCTCGGCTAACAACATTGTGATTAATTTGACCTAATTGGGAGTGTGTCAACTAAGACGAATCATTAGGGGAAATTGGGATCTCGTATCTTCATTATCTGATTCTACCTTATGATTATTAATTGCATGTTTTAATTCCTTGCCTAGTTAACTTAGTTTTAATTCTAACTCTTTATCACCCATTTAAATAAGACTGAGGTGATTATGTGCTAGTGGTTTGGCGACCTTTTATCTGTTAATTCTCCATGGGAACGATCTTTACTTACTCTTTATTACTCGTTGGTTGCGTATACTTGCGCGTTTATATTGACCGATAAAATGGCCAACAAATCAGTTAGCGAATCTTTACGTTAAAGAGATTATTTCATGACATAGAGTGCCGGTGTCAATTGTCTCTGATCGAGATCCGCACGTCACGTCGAACTTCTGGAAAAGCTTGCAAGAGAGGATGGGAACAGAGTTGAGATTGAGTACTGCATATCATCCACAGACAGACAGACAAAGTGAGCGAACTATACAAACGCTGAAAAACATGCTTAGGACTTGCGTGATTGATTTCAAGGGAAATTGGGACGACCACCTACCCTTAGTGGAATTTGCGTATAACAATAGTTATCGTACGAGTATCTGCATGCCACCGTACGAAGCTCTTTACAGAAGAAAGTGCAGAACGCCATTATATTGGGACGAAGTCGGAGAACGACAAATTCTAGGACTAGAGTTAGTACAACAAACCTCATACGTGGTAACAGTGATAAGAGCCAGGCTGGTAGTAGCTCAAGATAACCAGAAAAAGTACCCAGACTTGCATCGACAAGACCGAGACTTAAAAGTAGGTAGTTTTGTATTCTTGAAGGTATCTTCTTCGAAGGGAAAAATATGATTCGGTAAGAAGGGAAAGTTGAGTCCAAGATTCATAGGACCGTTCGAGGTATTGAGGCGAGTGGGCGAAGTGGCATACAAAGTTGCATTACCACCTGAGTTGGAGCACATCCACAACATGTTTCACATCTCCGTGTTGCTTCCATACAAGGCCGACTACAAGCACGTGATTTCTTATGAGCCCATTCAAGTGGAGAAGAACCTAGCGTATAAAGAAATTCCTGTCCAAATATTAGATAGGAAAGAGCAGACCTTAAGAAATAAAGTTATTTCATCTGTAAAAGTACTTTGGCGTAACCACGATGTCGAGGAGGCTACGTGGGAATTAGAAGATAGGATGATGAGGGACTATCCCCATCTATTTATGTAACCTTGTAGCAATTCCAAGGACGGAATTTTTATAAGGGGGGAGGATGTAATACCCAAGAATTTCTGAATATTATTAAATGAATATATTAATAAAAATGAATATTTATTCGAATATAAATATTTATGTGTTATGAGATGAGTTAATTCAAATTGAATTTATAATAATTGAGAAGAATGTGGAGTTTATGATAAGCTCGAAGAACGCCTTGTGTAGCGCGATAATGAGAATTGTGATTTAAATAATTTAAAGGATGAAGGAATTATTAAGTGAACAAGCAATCAATATTATATTGCTTATAAATATAATAAGTTTTATATTTATTTAATTAATTGTTGTTATGGGTGATATACTACTATTAAGTAATTAATTGATAATAGGTCGATTAATGAGTAAATGATTTATAAATATAATAAGATTATATTTACTCGATTAATTGTTATGTGCCAAGCATGTGATAATTAAATATGTAATATATAGTAGTCACATATATATTATATAAAGTGTAAAGTGTAACGTGACTATATTATATATATAAACTATATAGTAAGATTAAATAAGTTATGAAAGTTACATAATAATAACAATTATGTGACAACATGTGTGGGTGACTACATTTGAAAATGAACCTTATTGATATTTTAATGAACTGTGTAAATAATTGTGACTTAATAATGATTTCAATAATTTAATAATATAGTAATGCGATAATACCCAATTGAATTATATTCGATGTTAACAAAATGTACACGGAGTATATATGTGCAAAGTCAATTTACTACATTGAAATATTATTTATTCATTGGAATTACATTGTGACTCTATTTAATATCTAAGTATACATATATACCAAGGTATATATGAGATGTATGTGCCTTGTCCCAAAATGAGAGTCATTCTCTCTTCACGTGTGCAAGCAAAAGGCTAGCCTATTACCCCTTTTCTCAAATTCAGCAAATGTTAACTAATCATAATAATGATCAATGGGGGAGTGGGAAACATAATGAATTCAACAACCATCTACCAACTCCTTCTTGACCACCATGTAATCAAACATTCCCGTTGGTTTATTTTGGAGTACAAAGGCATTGTCTGTATATTGAAAACTCTATAATTTGAGCTCTCTCCTTCACATTTTATTTTACTGAGATATTACTAAGTTGATTATAGAGGGAATTAAGAGCTAGCATGGCAACATTATAGAAGCATTAGCAGCAAACTGTTAAGCAAAGGTATAATTCAATATCATGTTCATCATTCTTAAATTTCTTAAGTTCTTGATTATGTTAAATTAGATGGTAATTGGATTGTAGAATGCTTGTTTAGTGTAATATGAACTAATAAGCATGTTAGAACTACAATGTAGTTGGTTTACAATCAAATTCGTACGAATTTTTGTGTTTGGGGTTGCCTTCTGTCTAAGCAGAAAGCTGTTCAGTGCTGGCGAAGACCCGGCGCAACTGCGATAGTATTGAACTAGGGCGCAGCCCAGCTGCGCCAGTCCCTGGTTCTTGTTTTTCAATTCTACTTCAAATCTGTTAAGTGTTAATTATTTGATATGACTTAGATAAGCTTCCTAACAGGTTTGACATGTATATACGAGTACTTAGACATAACGTAAACATGTTTTACTATGTTTGCATGCATGATTGATGAAAACTTATAGTTTTGAAATGAACTTATAGTTTTATAAATGAACTTTGATATATATATATATATATACATGTTGATATTCTGACTTTGCGAGCATGTTAGTATGACCTAGAAATGCGTGAAAAATATGTTGACTTGTGTATATATGTTTCATGATATAGCATGCACATGTTGGACCTCATTAGTGAACATTTACTAACGAAAATATAAGTTTTGAAAGCGAACTTTGACATGTAGGTATCATATCTACATTCTAATTTTTTGCGAGCATGATTATATGGTTTGTTAAGCATAAAAAATTAGTATAAGGTGTTGTGATTACACTAGCATACAGGTTTGAGTTTAAAATGATTTCAATGGCTAAACTTGAAAGTTTTGAAAAACTAAAGTTGCATGAACGAGAAGTTATAGTGTTTTGATATTTTCGACATGCTTGAATATGTTTTTAAACATCACTAAGATGTCATATATGTACACGCACTTGTTAGATACTGTGAAAGCTAGTTAAGCACGCATAAGACATGAATTAAAGAAATAAACGATGTTAGTCATGCATGAATGATATGGACACACGCAAGCATGATTATTGACCGAATATATGTCCACCTTATGTGTTGAATGACAAGCATGTTAGCTTATGTGATTTCATGAAGTTGTAAGGCCTTAAATTATTTAAGATGTTAATCTTGAACCATATCATGTAAGATTGAACTTAGAAGGACTATGTAAGCATGCAATACTTTTGGAAATGTGTATATTCTGTGAGTCGATAAATACTTACGTGATGGACAGAAGCAACTATACAAAAGCTCAACCCTGGTCTGGCCAGGGGACAGCGCAGCTGCGCAGTCCCTAGGCTTAGTCAGGGCGCAGCTGTGCTAGTCTGAAAATAGGCCTGATAAAGTCTGCTTGTTTTCTGATTGTGCGAGTTAGTTTATAATGATATCTAAACTATTAAGGAGTCTGAACATTACTGATATAGGTTGGTATGAGATGATGAAGTAACATGATAACATTTAACTTATAAAAGGGATTCTAAAGTTAGTAAAGATGATGTTGACTAATTGTTGTGATACTATACAAGTTATAACTATGTACTTGAATTCGTAATAACTTGTATACTGATTTTGTGTTATGTATATGTGCAAGTACGTAATGACATACGTATAGGGATAATATAATTAAGTTAGAACCATATGTGTTCATATCGAACTTATGTACCGAATGTGCTTAGCTAATGAATATCCTATACATGTAAATATACGATAATAGGATTCGAAAGTGTTGATTAGCTTTACGTGGATAGACTACGCTTAAGGCACGTTTCCCTAACTTACACTCTTTATTGTGCAAGTTTTCTTGAACCCGTTCTTATACTGTTAATTGCAAGTATCCTAACCATTGCAATGGATCCTTGTGAAAGTAAATTTTCTTACTTACTCGTTTAAATTGAGTTTGTATGCTTATTGAATAAACTCTTGTTTCATTTGAATCTTATGGAAGTTATTATTCATGTTGAACTTAGTATTGTTCATAAATATCGTGAAAGTGTCTATGCCATTTGATTCGGCTAGAGTATATGCATATTTAGAAAACTGTCCAAACCAATTGACTGATGCGGAATCTTTAAAACTGAGTTGAACAACCCTTATGGTAAGGGGAGTGTATATATTATTGGAAGCCCAACACATGCGTGAAAATGATTGTGGTGTTATGCATAACATAGAGTATTGTAGACTGATCATCTATCATACTTATTTTTGGGTTATCAGTTTAATATTGATATATCTAGTAGATGTTCAATAGTCCTTAGTGACTGCTCAGTATAAATTATTTTATCCAGTTGGATACGTTGATTGCATTTGAATTCATATATATCTGTTGGTCTATAATAAACCATTGTTTCATATTCCAAAGATTTGATTTGGGAATTGTTGATACTCGTTGTTCATGATGTTATTCTTCAAACTCTTGATTATTAGCTAGATTATACCTTGATATTTCAAACTTGTGTTATAAAACTCTTCACCCTTATCGTATATTACTTGCTGGGCAATTTGTGCTCATTCTTGCTTTCCCTAAAATATTTCAGTTAAGGCAGAGCAGGGCGGACCTTCGGGCATCGATAAGGGCAAGGGCAAGGCTACTGACTAGCTAGTCCCTTTATAATTTAGAAATTCTGGTGTTGTATTTTGACAACTATGATAATGTATTAAGACTGATTCAAAACTATGTTTAAACTTAAGTAAGGTTATGTAATAAGTATTTTGTTGATATTATTATGTAATCTATTAAGTACTATAGGTTGCGAGACTGGGGGAATAAGTATAATAAATCATTGTATATTATTCTAGATTATCCGCTGTGATTATATGATTTTAGTTATTATTGTTAGAACGTGACGAACCAAATTCGGGGCATCGTGGACAAAATTTGGGGCGTCACAGATAGCATCATCAAGAATACTTTGAGAGATTTATGAAAAATCAATCAAAATACTTTACATATACGTCTAGCCGAATCAAATGGCATCGACTATCCAATAACAGTTCATGCATAGGCAATTATGCATCATGACAACTTGTCCAACATAATGTATAGACAAGTGTTTAGAAAGCTTGCATTAAGCATAACTTGAACAAGGTTAAAAAACTTGCCTTTGCGTCTTTAAACCTTTAAGTTACTGTACATTGAATCGTTACCACTTCTAAAAGATATAAACACATAGTATATCAATTAGGTCATCATAACTGATATACATTGTATAACTACCTTCTTCTTCTTGTATAACTTAGCTAAATTTTTTAACTAATAACATCCGTTTAAGTTATTTATCAATCTTCACGGCTTGATAACATTCATTAGTCATAAGCCGACTCTCGTCGATCATCGTTATTCACAACTACTGACGAAACCCTAATTGGTTTGATACGTCGAACACATTCCATCGAATACTCGTTATTGGATTCTGTATGGAAATTAGGTAAATTTCAACTTCACTTGATATCATTTAAGTGCCATGCACCCCTATTATATGTTATCTAACCTTAAGGAACGCTCACAACTCGATTACGATTCACGGTTTACATTATCAAATTTTGAGTTTTAAATTTTAATACTTATTATCAACGTTTAATTCTTAAAATCATTCTTAAACATCTTGTTTAAGTGATTTTCCTTCATGAATATTAACCATATAGTTTCCCCATAATTACCATGTAGCAAGCTAGGTTAATAAACATTCACGTCAAAAAAAATTTAGTTAAGGGCGCTGCAGTGCCAGCCATAGGCTTCAAGTCGACGCTGCAACTCTAGCTCGCAGTCTCTTTTCCCCTGTCCCGACGCTGCAGCGCTGGAACACAAGGCATGGGCGGCACTACAGCGCCAGCCCCCAGCCTCAGAATTTTTTTTCAAAGTGTGAGATTCCTGAGCTCGTAACGCGATCGTTACAACTCGGAATAAGCTTGTTTCAAAGCCAATAGTTCATAAATTCTATGTTCTATGATTTCATCAATTCAGAATTCATTTCTGAATCCGTTGGCGAGAAACTCGTCGATTAGTCTATTTTTATGCGTTCGTTAAACGTTCGTGAACGTTCGACGCTCAATTCTTCGTTTTAAGTCCGAATTTGTTCATTCTTACTCTCGCAAGTCTTATTACCTAATTACACGTTACGCCATTGAAAAGAATCATTTCTGAATCGAACAACGACTTTTAACTTTTATTCTGTGTAAATTCACGATTTCGACGATTATCGTCGAATTACGTAACTTTCGCTGAATCTTCGTTACTTGAAATTTTAACTTCAAACCATATGGAATCAATCCATTGGTTAATCATTGATGATTATAACCATTCTAAACATCTAAGTTTAATGGTTTCATTGTTCATTTTAATTATTTTTAAAGCTTCCATTCTTAAGTTCTTAACCGTTTAATCATGATTTTAATAGTTCTTGGTTGTTAATGGTCTATAGTCCACAAACATCAACCTTATAACTTCTTACAACCTATAATCCACCAATCACACTTCTCTATCAATAAATATTAAAGGAAGATGGTGAAATAGAGTTTAGATAGGTATACCTCTTAGTGTTCTTGATTGTTCTTGTGTGATTGAGTATGGAGATTCAATTACTTCTTGCTCCTTGTTTGCTTGGTTTTCTTATCAAAGCACTAGCTAGCTTCTTTTTTCTCTCTCTAAATATGCTAACAAATTGATCAACCAACAAATGAGAACCCAAGCCCCATTTTTATAGATTTTTGCAAGGCTTAGGGTAGTTTGGTCATTAGGACCAGACCTTCTCTTGCCCATGTCTTACTATGTGAAGTCATGTGCTAGCATGTGCTAGCACATGCACCCCACATGCCCTCCTTGTTATCTCATGTGCCCATGGGTTTCCCCATGGGTTGTCCTATGGATTTAACCCACGCGTTAACCCATCGGTTTGACCCACGGGTTTAGTTATTATATTAATTCAATTTAAACGTATTTACTTCGTATAAATATTGTATTATACGTCTTATTAATTTTCGTATCCTCTTCATATTATACTCGTATTATACTCGTATTTATTTTGTATAATAATCATTATTATTATTATACATAACCTTTTATGCTTGGGTTTTAATCTTCCTAACCCTTAGGGTTTTAAGTCCACACGCGAAAACTTCGTGAGCCATAACTGGAATATTATTACATATTCTGTTTCGTTTTGAAATCCTATCATTATGCGTTTTTTCAGAAATTCAAAAATAATTTTCGAGCAGAAATTGATGAATAGTGATTTTACAGAAATTTCTTGGAAAACTTTTATTTTTGTCTTGGAAATTCAAATGATTTAATTCTAGTACATAGCCAGAATCCTAACCACAATCACCTCTTCTAGGTCATAGAACGACCTAGAAATAGCTTACTCACTTTAATAAATTTTTAATATAATTTTATTCAAATATCAAATAAAATTCATTTACATAAATGTCTGAATTTCTCGGGCGATATAGTTCCCTTCTATAATTTTGATCACATTGACAAATTATATCTGAAATATATAGTGGTTTAGTTAACTTAATGTAAAAAAGATATTGGAGGCCTTACTTACACGGTTAACTCTTTTTCAACTGTTCTAAAGTGTCAAGAGGCTTACTTTCTAGTATTAGAACAAAGGTATTAATAAAAATCCTGTTGTGCTTTTAATTCTATGATTACTGTGTTATTTGCTGATACCTTTTAGTTTACCCCAGTTTATTAAAAAATTAGAAACTGGAGAAAAGTGTGAATACTACTTCGATTCCCCAGTCACCCCTATAGGTAAGAACCTTAAGTTTAATGCAATGGGACTAAGTTGAGTGCAAGTTTGTTTTCACTTTTATGTCCTCTAAGATAAACTCAAAGATTGTTGTCTCTTTTTTCTCTTCTGTTTCCTTTAGGTAGTGGGTGAGAAAGGTAAGAACTACTTGATCACGTGTAATCTTCTTCATTCCCTAGTATAGTATTTGAGTGATGGCGTTCTATATTGGCTTATTTACCATTTACAGATATATTTTATGATTTTTGGTCCCCAGCCATGACCGTTAGTTCTATCTGCATCAGCATTCTATCCATGTTATCAAGCTCCACATTTACTTTGATCCAGTTCCTCCATTATTTAAAATTAATATTATGAAAAAGCTAAATTATTTTATCAATTTTAAATGTAGGAATTAGATGAGATGAAGATGAGGATACAAGAGCAGTAAGAAATGCAGGAATTAGAAAAATGCAGGCCAAACTCGCACAATGTTTGTTTATTTATTTTTCCCCGTTTTTTAAGCTTTTGAAAAGAATATATAGTATTATTTTCATTAGGGTTTATTTTGTATCCTTGAATACACTTTCATTAGTGTGATTTATAAACACTAATTTTATATTTCATGTGTAATTGGATGTAAAAAAACATATTGGTATGTACTTTTTGGACTCTAATTCAAATAAAGTTTTCAATTTTTAGGTGGGAGTGGTTAAAAGTGTGAAGAAAAAAGAGAGTATTGGCAATGGGTCTGATGAAAAGGACCGTGAAGAGAAATTAGAAGAAGGAGAACCTGAAGAGGAAGTGGAAGGAGAAGAAGAAGATGATGATGAAGGTGAATGAGAAACATGGGAAAGTTTATTTTCCTTGCATTTTCTTGATTTTGTTTTTGGTTTTTGACAAAATGGAGGAATTTTTTTTAATATATAATTGGTATTTTGGTATTTCTATTTTCTGATATTAGAGTTTAGTAGTTACCAAAGGGGGGCAATAATTTTTGGTTTTCTGTTATGATTTATATTTGTTTGATATACAGTATATGTGTATTAGAGTTGTTGATTGTTTGAATATTAGATTAAATTAAAAATTGTACTAGCTCAACTTTAATGTGTGCATAATAGTTTGGAAATCTGTTAAAATTTTTACCTTTGTTGATGAATGATTGAGTTGCTTTTGTTTGGAGTTTGAAATGGTAGAGCATTCTTCATTTTGTTGGGCAATGAATTTATTATCCGTTTTGTGGTTGTTTAGGTTTGATAGATTTTTATGGGTTCAAATTTAACTTTTGAGAATATTATTTCTAATTTTGACGGCTAACAGGTGTAATTTATTTTGTTAATTTTTCTTTTCAGAAAGTCTTAAGCTTAAAGGAACAAAAAAGTTTGCCTAATTTTACTCATGTTTTTTGTGCTCGAGTGCATCTATGGTCTCTTCCAGTTATTCAATTTGTAATTTTGTTCTGAAATTTTGTCGAATATGTTTTTAAAGAATTATATATAGGTTATAGTAATGGGAACCATTTTCCTGCAGATTAATGGTAAAGGGACAGAAGATGAGATCTTTGAACGAGTTCACTTTATTTTTGACACATGGAAGTATGTACCGTTAGGTTTGTAAGATCAAAATAGCATGCAACAATTACATACATAGCAGCGAAAGTGTATAAATAGAGTTTTAAAATTTTACAAACCATGAACCCGGAACATCCTTTATGTGCAATTATTAATTTAAACGAAAGAGATGATGAACGAATCATAACCTTGAAGATTTGAGCTTCCTCAGGTAAGAGTTCAACTCCAATCATTTTTTTGTTCGACTTGAATCTACCGGGTGTGATTCTTTCCTTTGATCAACGTCAGCCACCCATGTGTTTGGCCTTTAGAGGTGATCCACCAAGGATGAACAAACATTAAGAAGGTGAGTTATTGGCAAAACCCTAGTTTTCTCTCTCTAGAAAAGGTGTGCTCTCCTAACAACTTGAAAAAGCATTAGCCCTTAATCAAAATAAGACTCCTCTTATTTATAGATGTAGGCAACCCTCCTAAACATTATAGGATTAGGGTTTCATATTAATTAATTAAACTCTTTTAATTAATTAGGCTTTCTAATCTTATTATGAGCAATTAATTAAATTTTTTTAATTAATTTACTTCCTAATCTTATTAGGAATATGGGACAGTACTTTTATTAATTAATTCCCAAACTCATTTAGGAATTAAATTAATAATAATAGTAATAATAATAATAATAATAATAATAATATGACTCCTCTTATTAATTTATATTTAATATTTCTAAAATATTAAATAATAAATATTAAGCTATTTAATTTATTATATCACCATGGATTAAATTAAATACACTTAACTTATTATTACGAATATGTCATTTGCTTCTTAAATAAATATTCATCCTTTTATGGTGTGACCCTTTAGGTTCTCCATATTAAACCGGTTGTGAATAAATTAATTAGAACAATTCTAATTTTATTTAAATAAATAAATTAACTACTAATTCATTTAAATAAATATTTATGCTACAATAAGGGTAAGCCTTCTTAGCGCTCAACGACTTTCCAGATAATATAGATTTCAACATTAATCATAAAAGAATCTTTGAGTAAATAATTACCGTACAATTCATTTCTTCAACCATACAATGCCCCAATTAAATATAAGATATGGATTTACTATCAAATCTTATTTTATTTAATTATATATATTTCAATCCTAAATGCACAAACTCGAATAATGCAAATTAGAAACTACTTTCAAAATTCATTCTGTCTTGGCCAAGGACTACTGAGTTGTCATTTATCGAATCACATAGGACATTCACTTCTTTTACTAGAAGTGGAAGATCCTTTATTGATTATTCATTATCTTCATGTATAATTAATTATACCCAAGCATACCCTTTGATATACCCTCAGGGTCTTAAGGGACATATCAAAGTATAACTCATCATACATAAAATACTATGATGATCTCATGTCTAAGGATTACTTGTACTACTATCACTAAAGGAATTCCTATTAATAGGCAAGTAAAACTCCATTAGGTATCCTTAGCGAGCCACGTTCAGTGTACTTATTCTCCAATAAGCACATACATACTTGCTTTAGTGTCTCCACACAAATGATTATGAGATCGATCATTCTCTTCCAAAGAGCAAGCAACGTATGTATCAATCTATCCAGATTCACTAATCCCCTATTTAGTAATCCATCGATTGAGAACCATTTTAGCTTTAAGCTATCTAAGAACTTAGATCTCATTAGCATGATCATCATCACGATTCTACAAACATTGCTTAAAACTATGGGTTTAGCACATTTAAATATAACAACATTATGTAGATAATATAAACGCCTTTAAATAAGCAAATTTTTTTATTAATAAATGAATAAGATTGTTACAAACTATATGCTTTATCATCATACATGATTGGCTTGTGTGCATACTACTTTCAATCTCCCGCTTACACTAAAGCCAATTACCATGGTATCTCATACCCACCTTCTCTAAGTGACAATCAAATTGTTGTTGTGTTAAAGATTTAGTAAATGGATCTGCACTGTTATTTTGAGTGTCCACACGCTCTAGGGTGACATCTTCTCTTTCAATGATCTCTCTAATCAAATGAAACTGCGGCAACATGTGTTTGGATTTCTGATGAGACCTGGGTTCCTTGGTCTATACAACGGTAGAGGTGTTGTCACAGAATAAAGATACTGCTCCTCTAATGCTAGGAACCACGCCAAGTTCAGTTATGAACTTTTTCATCCAAACAACTTCCTTTGCAGCTTCACTTGCAGCTATGTACTCCGCCTCTATCGCTGAATCAGCAACTATTTGCTGCTTGGAACTTTTCCAACTCAATGCGCCACCGTTTAAGGTAAATACATACCCCGAAATGGATTTACTATCATCTTGATCTGTTTGGAAACTTGAGTCTTTATAGCCCTTTAGTTTTAATTCAGACCCACCGTAGACAAGAAATACATCCTTAGTTCTTCTTAAGTACTTTAGGATATTTTTCACAGCCTTCCAGTGCTCTTCTCCCGGATTCGATTGATATCTGCTCGTTACACTAAGTGCATGAGTGACATCCAGTCTAGTAAATATCATACAGTACATCATAGATCCTATTGTAGAAGTATAAGGTGTCTTTCTCATACGATCTCTCTCCTCAGGTGTCTTTGGGGCCTGTTTCTTGGAGAGATGTATTTCATGGCTCGTCGGCATGAGACCTTTCTTGGAATCTTCCATGCTAAACCTCTTTAGCATCGTGTTAATGTACATTCCTTGGGAAAATCTAAGCATCCTTTTATATCTATCATTATAGATCTTTATCCACAAAATATAGGATGCTTCTCCTAAGTCCTTCATGGAGAAGTGTTTAGATAACTAGATTTTAATCAATTGTAACATCGGAATATCATTCCCTATCAGTAATGTATCATCAACATATAGTTCTAGGAATGATACAATGCTCCCACTAACCTTCTTGTACACACATGGTTCATCCTCATTTTTGATAAAATCAAACTCTTTGATTGTCTCATCAAAATGAATGTTCCACCTTTGAGAATCTTGCTTCAATCCATAAATGGATCGTTGTAGCTTATAGACTTGATTTGTTCCAACCGTTGGAACAAAATCCTCTGGTTGTGTCATATACACATCCTCCTCAAGTTTTCCATTGAGGAAGGCCATTTCACATCCATTTACCAGATTCCGTAGTAATTATAAGCTGCAATCGCAAGCAAAATCTGAATGGACTTGAGCATAGCTACTGGTGAGAAGGTTTCATCGTAGTCAATTTCTTGCCTTTGTTTGAAACCTTTTGCAACCAGTCTGACCTTATAGATCTTAAAGATCCATTTGCACCCAATAGGTTTAATGCCCTCAGGTGCTGAAACCAAAGTCTATACTTGGTTTTTATACATGGAGTTCATCTAGGATTTCATGGCTTCTTACCATTTCTCTGAGTCTTTACTACTCGTAGTTTGTTTGTAATTCAATGGATCATCATTATTCATGATACGTACCTTATCGTCATCCTCTATGATGAATCCATACGTATCAGGTATCTTCGATATCCTTCCAAATTTATGAATAGGGTGTTGTACAATAGGTTCGTCTACTTGGTCAGGTACCTGACTTTGATCTATTTTAATTTATGCGTCTTGAACTTTTCAAGATATATCTTACTCCTACTGACCCCTTCAAGGATAAACTCCTTTTCCAAGAAGACAACATGTTTTGCAACAAACACCTTTTGATCAGTAGGATGATAGATGTAATACCCTGAAGTTTCTTTAGGGTATCCCAAAAATTTACATTTTTAAGATCTAGTCTTTAGCTTATCATTTTCGAACTTTTTAACATAAGCTGGACAACCCCAAGTCTTAACAGGCTTAAGATTTGTTTTCCTCCCTGTTCATAACTCATATGTAGTCTTTGGGACGAATTTGGTAGGTACCTTGTTAAGTAGGTATGCAGCCGCTTCTAGGGCATAGCCCCAAAATGATACTGGAAGATTGATAAAACTCATCCTAGAATGAACCATGTCCAATAATGTTCGATTTCTCTTTTCAGATACACCATTCAACTATGGTGTTCCTGGTGGAGTCCATTGTGAGATTATACCATTTTCTTTAAGACAATTGAGAAACTCACCGCTTAAGTATTCACCACCTCGATCCGATCAAAGAATCTTAATACTCTTACGGTTTGTTTCTCTACTTCACTTCTAAATCTTTGAACTTTTCAAATGATTCGGATTTGTATTTTTTTAAATACACATATCCATATCTTGAATGATCATCAATGAAAGTAATAAAATAAGAATACCCTCATCGTGCATTTGTTGTCATAGGTCCACATGCATCTGTGTGTACCAACGCTAACAACTCTGTAACTCTTTCTGCTTTTCCACTAAAAGGGGATTTAGTTATTTTACCCATGAGACAAGACTCACAAGTTGGATATGATTCATAATCAGACAGCTCTAAGAGCCTATCCTTATACAACTTAAATAATCTTGTTTCATTATATGACCGAGTCTACAGTGCCACATAAAGGTATAATTAACATCGTCTGTTTTCCTTTTATTAGTTTGTTCAATTTGAAGTATATTTTCATTCAAGTCAATTATGTAAAGTCCATTCAAAAAATTACCAACACAGTATAAAACATTTTTATTATAAATGGAACAACTATTGTTCTTAATTATAATATCAAAACCTTCCATATACAATACAGAAATCGAAATAATGTTTCTAATAAGTGTTGGAACATAATAACAATTATTTAAATAAATGGACTTGCCCGAAGGCAGTGCTACACAATAAGTCCCTATAGTTAATGCAGCAATCTTTGCTCCATTTCTCACTCGTAGGGCGACTTCATCATTGTTCAGCTTTTTACTTCTGACCAGTCCCTGCATAGTATTATATATGTGAGAACTTCATCCGGTATCCAATATCTCAGTAGAATTTTGACTTTGAGAAAAATTAATTTCAATCATGAACAAACCTGAAGCTTCTCCAAGCTTCTTCTGCTTTTGTTCCGTAAGGTACTTTTCACAATTCCTCTTCTAGTGACCCGGCTTGTTGCAATGGAAGCATATTCCTTTGCTGTCTAGATCAGGTTTCTTATTATCCTTTTTCTTCGTCTTACCCTTAGTCTTCTTGCTTTTGTTCTTTTTCAGAAGATACATTGGGCCTCTTCCGTTTCTTGGAAGAATCATCTATCATTAAGACATGGTCCTGCTTGGATGGGAAGTGACCTTCAATAGTTTTTAACATGTTAAATAACTCAGGCAAATTGACGTCCAACTTATTTATGTGGAAATTCACAACAAATTATGAGAAGGTGTCTAGGAGTGACTTTAAGATCAAATCTTTAAAAGTAGTATGCACACAAGCCAATCATGTTTGATGATAAAACATATACTTTATAACAATCTTATTCATTTATTAATAAAAGAATTATTTAATTAAAAGCATTTAATTATCTACATGATGCTGTTGTGACACCCCCAAATCTGAGTACTTCATTTCCACAGGATTTGGTGTTCTCTGTCCAATTAAAGCATATCTAACTACCCATAAATAAGGAAATAACTGAAACTCATAATTAAAATAGAAATCCTCCCATAAGGGTTACAACATCTTAAACAATAAACAATCCCAGGTTATCAAACCTTAAAATAACAAATGCAGAACATAACATAATCAATAAGTCTTAACATAAACATAATAAGTCTTAACATCAACATTCTCAATTAATAATAAATAAGTATTCATCACTTGTTTGTCTTGCCCTTTCCTTTACTAGTAGATGGCTCGTCAACTCTTTCAACCTTAGCTACAATGTTATTATGCAATAGTGAGCAACAATTGCCCACAAGTATAATAATACTAATAATAAAAACATGCGAGTGAACAATGGATACTGGATAATAAAAGCTCGACTTTTGAATCAAGATTAGGAAACACAAAATCAAAAGTATATCTGAGGGTCACAAGACCATGAACTATGTCCCAAGTTATCAAGTATTCCTACTTTAAACCTTTAACAGTCATAAGACTATATGGACCTCACTTCTCGCAGTTAGGGGGATCAGCCATTAGTACCACGTATGTGCACAACATCTCAACGCTATCGCATAATATAATTCCCTATAAATGGTTGTTCATCTCAGTTTGACATCAGAGTTAGCACCAAAGGAAGTTTGGTTTGGATAAGCTTTAATAGTAGTTCTAGAATTTAGAACGCTCATCAACTATGGACTAGTCGAATCAATAAGGGTCTAGTCATTCAAGGGTTTTAATACAATAATATAAACGATATTTAAATCGAAGATTGAATCTCAAATGTATACAACTGAACAAACATTGAATAACCGAAGTATTACTTAAAAAGAATTAGAACATCTCATTCAAAATCATAACTTAAATAAACCAGAGTACGAAGCTTACTCAATATCAGAATAGGATTTAAGAATCAGCTCAATGAAAGTTTAGAGTTAAGGAGCTTGCGTAATTGTAATCAAGATAGAGTAAGGAAAGTTGCCTCGTGCGTAAGCTACAAATTATAACTTATGTTGACCCAATTAATCATACATACCATTTAAAGTCACAATACAATTTAATTATAACATAACTAGCATCATGAGTATATCCCCTTTTGTCTTAACCTAACTCTAAGTTTGATTATATTAATCAAATCCACAAACATTAACTCTTAGACACATTATTAGACTTCACGAACAAGGAGTTTAAATGCGCATTCGACTTATCAATTAATCACGTAAAAACATCATTGGCATGTTGTTTATCTATTTTTAACATATCAATATATGATTAACACATTTTCATGCTCATTAGATTACATTTAAATTATATTTTCTGGACTTGAACAACTAAAATCTCATTTCTGGGCAAAATTGCCAAGTAGTACTGCAGCGCCCTAGAATGAACTGGAAACTGGCGCTACGGCGAGACCAAGTGCTGTCGCGCTACAATTAAGCCTAAAACAGGCGCTGCTGCGGCATCAAGACCCGTCAGTAGACTATGTAGGGTGCTGCAGCGCTCTGTTTCTTCACAGAACAGGCGTTGCGGCGCCGCGACACAGTGGAACGCAAACAGAGTTCGCGAAGAACACAGAAAAAGCTATAAACTTCCAATTTCTTTGTCCATACAACAATTTAAGCATACCCAGACATTATAATTCATATAGGATCATTACCCAACATTCTAGCATGATTCTAACAACATAAATCACATAAACCATGAATCTAAGAACCAAAAATTAAGGTTTTTGCCATTTTATCAAAGTTTCGGCAAATTTCATGAAATCACAAATTATAGATTCGTTATAACACCAAATCAGTCTGTTTAAGTTTCGTTCTTTTCGTTTTTTAATGTATAAACATAATCAATCATCAATTCATCGATTAATATGCAATCTAACAATAATTTTTTGTACATATAAGCCATATTCATAAATATTTCTCTATAAATTTTGAAACTCCATTTTAAACATAATTTCATGGATTTGATTACTCTAAATCACATACAAATCATATACAAATGGATTATTCATACTAATAAACATATATAATCAATTTCTTAACAAATTAGCCATTAAAACTCCATTTACAGAGAACTAAAATAAATTTTCATGGAGAAAACTTAAAAACATAAATTAAAGTTTTGGATTAAGAAATTACCCTTGATTGTTTGTTTAGATTGCTAGAAGATGAAAGAAAGCTTCTTTAATTCACCAAACTTCTTCAAGTCACAACTTCTCTCAAGTTTTTCTCTCTTTTCTCTTTGTGTTTCTAACTTAGCAAAGTAATAATACTGACATAATGAAGTAATATAGATATACGTATATTAATAACTGATACAACATAGGTAGCAGTTAAATGCATCATAGCCTTAACTGTTCCCATATCTTAAGGCCATGTTTGGTTTGTTACTTATTTATTCCCTTTTGCATTTATTTTAATTAACTCATTTATTATATAGTTTATTTGTCACACTTTAATTAATAAAATTAAACTATTTAAATTTAATTAAATTAAAGCCAATATTACTCATTAAATTAAATTATCACATAATTAAAATACTCATTTATTAATTATGACAAATTATTAAATCTCTAATTAATTATTAAATTAAATAGAACAACATTATAATTATTTAATAACTCATTTAATTTAATAATCTCAATTAAATTCACACTTTGAACTATAAAATTATACAACATTAATTTAATTAATGTAACATTAATTTAATTAATGTAACATTTAATTAAATTAATCTACCATAATTCCATCAAATATTTATTTAACTCAATAAATAAATCAACAAAAATATTTATTTAATTCAATAAATATTTAATATAAATTACAAAAATCTTGTTCGTCACATCCTTCCCTCCTTAAAAGGATTCTGTCCCCAGAATCACGACTCAATAAGTTTGTCTAGTTAAATTCTCCCCCCTTACAAAGATTCTGTCCACAGAATCGCTTACACCTAGATTAAGCGAATAAATGAGAGTAATTTTTCATCATCTAGTCTTCGAGTTCTCACGTAGCTTCTTCAGCATTGTGGTTCCTCCAAATTACCTTAACAGAAGGTATTACTTTATTTCTAAGTACTTGCTCTTTCCTGCCGACTATCTGAATAGGAACTTCTTCGTATGATAAATCTTTTCTCAAATTACAGGGGTTCATATTCTATAACATGCTTGTAATCGGGTTTGTATGGTCGTAACACTGAAACATGAAAAACATTAGGGATATGTTCTAATGCCGGAGGTAAGGCTACCTCATACGTGAGTTCAACAATTCTTCGCAACTCTTCAAAGGGTCCAATGAACCTCGGGCTCAGTTTTCCATTCTTGCCAAATCGGATTTTTCCCTTCCAAGGAGATACTTTCAAGAAAACGAAGCTACCAGATTGAAATTCTCGATTCTGTCGGTGTTGATCGACATATTTCTTTTTCCTGTCCTGAGCAGCAATCAATCTTGTCATGATCACCTTGACAATCTCGGCGGTCTGTTTACTAATTCTGGTCCTAGCAATTGACGTTTGCCAACTTCATTCCAGCATAATGGAGTTCTGCACTTTCTGCCGTATAACGCTTCATAAGGCGGCATGTCAATACTTGTGTGGTAACTGTTATTGTAAGAGAATTCTACCAACGGTAGATGATCGTACCAATTTCCTTTGAATTCCATGATATAAGCTCTTAACATATCTTCCAATGTCTAGATCGTCCTTTCACTTTGTCCGTCGGTCTGAGGATGGTACGTCGTACTTATACGCAACTGCGTTCCCACGCATTCCTATAGTCGCTTCCAGAAATTCGATGTAAAATGTGGATCTCTATCTGATACAATAGACACTGGAACACCGTGCCTTAAAACAATCTCCTTCACATACAACTTTGCCAGCTTCTCTAAATTGAATCTGATTTGATTGGTAAGAAATATGTTGATTTCGTCAGTCGATCCACGATAACCCAAACTTCGTTGAAACCTTTCTGAGCCATCGAAAAAACTACTATGAAATCCATTGTGATATGTTTCCATTTCCATTCTAGGATTTCTAATGGTTGTAACAACCCACTCGGCCTCTGATGTTCTACTTTAACCTTCTGACATGGCAAACACTTGGCTACACAATCAACAACATCCCTTTTCATATTCGGCCACCAAAAATGTTGTCGGAGATCCTGGTACATCTTCGTACTCCCCGGGTGAATCGAATACCTTGAACTATGAGCCTTAATCAAAATTTCCTCTTTAATCTCTGGTAATGGCGGAACCCAAATTCTTCCCTCAAATCTCAATAACCCTTCGTTATCAACTTTGAATTTCACTCATCACCTTCAGATATTCTTTTTTGATTTTCTCACATTCCACATCCTTAAGTTGTGTTTCCTTAACCTTATCCACCAAAGTTGTACCGGTTCTTAGTTGGAACAGTTTTTCATCAGACGTCTTTGGATATTCATCTCCAACTCCAGTTTTTCAATTGCTAAACTTAGCTCCTCCTGAGCGGTTAACATTGACAATTTCTCCCGACCCTTTTTGCTTAAGACGTCGGCAACAAAATTTGCTTTACCCAGATGGTATAAAATCTCACAGTCATAGTGCTTTATCAACTCCAACCATCTCCTCTGACGCATGTTCAAATCCTTCTGTGTGAAAATATATTTTAGACTCGTATGGTCTGTATATATTTCACACTTTTCCCCGTAGAGATAGTGTCTCCAGATCTTCAAAGCAAACACTACCGCCGCCAACTCCAAATCATGGGTCGGATATCCCTTCTCATAATCCTTCAATTGTCGTGACGCATACGCAATGACCTTATCGTTTTGCAATAGCACACAACCTAGTCCTTTATGCGATGCATCACCGTACACCACAAAATTTCATGTGCTATCCGAAAGAGATAACACAGGTGTCATACTCAACCTCTTCTTTAGCTCTTGGAAACTTTTGTCACACTTCTATGTTCAAATGAACTTCACTGATTTCCTAGTCAAATTCGTCAACGGAGTCGCAATTTTGGAAAAGTCCTGGATGAATCTTCTATAATAACCTGCCAATCCTAGAAAACTCCTTAATTTCGACGGTGTTTTTGGCTGATCCCAGTTCAGTACAGCTTCAACCTTTGATGGATCTACCAAAATTCTATCCTTATTAATCACATGTCCAAGAAATTGCACCCGCTCTATCCAGAATCCACATTTTGAAAACTTAGCATACAACTTCTCTTTCCTTAACGCCTCCAAAGTCACCTTCAAATGCTCAACATACTCCTCAGTTTTAGAATACACCATAATATCATCGATGAATACCACCATAAATTTATCTAAAAATGGTTTAAACACCCTGTTCATTAGGTCCATAAATGCTACAAGAGCATTAGTTAGACCAAATGACATCACCAGAAACTCGTAGTGACCATATCGAGTCCTAAACGCTGTCTTCGAAACATCTTCTTTCCTCACCTTCAACTGTTGGTAACCACTTCACAAGTCTATGTTTGAGAAATACCTAGCCCCCTTCAACTGATACACGACATACAATGTCATATGCCTCCAATACTAATACAATTTTAACAGCATAAAAATCCAATTCTGGAACTTGTCTTTGCCTTTGCCTGTGTCCGAAGTTTCGTCTTAATCTGAAATGTTTATCATGATATAGCAAGGGTGAGCAACAAGTTTGCCCAGCAAGTTTTAAATACAAAGGAAGATATATCATGATTGAAAATAATAATAAGCTGACAAACTTTCAACAATATATTAATTGTGAAAGAATATAAATCAATTTCCGGAACTGAATGATTGAATCAATAATGCTGAATAGCCAACAATGAACATGAACAAATTCAACTTGACCAAATGGTAATGAAGGTGATCAACCTTTCATACCCGATGAACATATACAGCATGCACAATATACGAATCAATAAATCATATATGTGATATAATCAACAATGATTAACCAAGAACATACTGAACAATAACAACTCGAGTTCGAGTTAGGAAACTTGCCTGAACCGTCGATTACTGCTACGCAATCTAATTTAGCTTCAGTTGAAAGACCTATTATTGATAATATCGACCTCTTAATTAGAAATAATATCATAACATATATCACTACTATTTACAGTTATAGTATAACTTAAACACATTATCACATATCCCTAACATTCACTAAAACACCTCAGACTTGGTATCAAGTCAAACTATTTCAGTCTGATTTGAGTTCGGTAATATTTCGACGTCTCGATTGCCTTATCGGATAAATATCTAGTTTATTTTCAATTAAACTCTACTTAACTGCTTCACAATTATATTAGATAATTCAATTATTAGTCATAACATTTTTCGAAAGCTCATAATAATTTTTAAATAATTATTATTATTTTACTAATCTTAGATTAATGAAAAAAATGCTTTTCTTAAAAGATATACATCTTTAAATAATTTATTATAATTGTTTAATTAATGAATTGTCAAAATTTCTTTACTTATAATCTATACCTTCAGTTGATTACTATTTAATATTAATTAATTAATTACCTTTAGTTATTATTTAATAATAAATAATAACCAATTAGATCTACTCATTATTTAATGTTAAATAATAGATAATCAAATTATTATTTGTCTTTAACTGATTATTTAATATTAATTAAATAATAATTAATTAATTACTTAGTATGTGTCTTTAATTATTATTTAATATTAATTAAATCATAATTAATTAACTACTTATCCTTGAATAGTAAATAATTCACTTCATAAATCTTTAATTATTCTTTCTTATTAATTTAAGAATAATTAATTATTACTTTTTCTTATTTATTATTTAATATTATTAAATAATAAATAATTATTTTATAAATTCTTATATCAATGTAAGTAAGTAATTATAATATTATTACTTAATCTTACTTAAACATTCTTTAATTATTATTTATAATTAATTAAATAATAATTAATCAATTGTTTAACTCAAATTATTATTTAATCTTAATTAAATAATAAATAGTTAGTTTATTAACACTAACTCTACTTAATTATCACTTAATATCACTTAAATAATAATTAAATAGTTAATTACTTTTAAATTATATGTAATTAGGTTAATAACCATTTAGTGACTTTAAAAGTTATTTATTAGTAATTTTTAAATGATTTAATGGAGTTTAAATCATTAATTACTCAATAAATACATAACTGTCCAGAAAAATTATAAATTAAATATTATAATATTCTTCATATTTTTAAAAAATTTTGGGTTCTGGTCCCACCCTCAAAACCGGCCGAAAAGTTTCTGAACCGGTCGTCGTAAAATTTTCCGGTATGCCGGAAAATTCTGAACCGGTATGTTTTCTTTAATTTCTCAACTTTTTAGCCTTTGTTGCGAGATTTGAGGTCCTTCACTAAAATCTTCACAAAATGAAATCTACAACTCCGATTTCGTTTCAATCAGACTCGTTGGATTCGTATCTTTCTGAACTACAGTTTTCATATATCAAAATCCAAATTTGGACAAGTTTTGGTTACTGAAAATGGGCCGAAAGTGGACTGCTAGTGAGTGTTTTTCGACAGCGGGGTCTTTTGTTAGAAAAATCATAACTTTGTCGTTTTAAAATGTTTTTGAGCGATTCTTGAGCCCACGAGAAGCTAAATTCCGAGACTACAACTTTTGTTCTTGGACCATCTTAAAATTCCAAGCACCAAATTCCAGAAAATTCATGGAAGGGGACTGACCTGAATTAGTTTTCCAATTTTGACTCGGCTACTTTAAAATGGCATAACTCTTTCCTCCGATGTCGGATTTAGTCCGTTCCGGAGTCTATGGAAAGCTTATTCAGTGTACTACAACATATCTAAAGCCCAGAATTTTAATAGTACTCTAACTAACCCTAAAGTTTCTGTTTAGTGGCAAGAGTCACTAACTTTTCTAAGCTTTAAAAAAACTATTTTCATTTTTCTTCTTTGATCAAGCTTGTAAACATCCAAAATTGTAAGATCTACACATAAAACATCATTTAACATGAAGATCTATGATTTTTGAGTTTAGAATCATAAGTCCACGATTTGATTTAAAACCACCAAAATAAAATGCATTAAACTAGTTTGGGATTTTTAGATTTATACCTTTGTTTGATGCTATCTTTCTTCTTCTTCCCAAGGCATATAATATACATGGATAGCATGGAAAAATTCCTCTTCCTTCTTCCCTCATGGGCTGTCGACCACTTCTCTCTACTTCCTTTCTATTTCTTTTTCCTTTTCTCTCTCTTTCTCTTTCTTTTGCTAGCTTTTTAGAATAAAGGAATTAAACTTTATTTGCTAAGTATAATGTATATGTATATAACTTGTATATCTTGCTAAATCTCGCAACATATCTCATCTCCTCTCTCTTACTTTGCTTGTAAAGCTAAACAAACGATGAGGCTAAATATTATAGTGACACATAAGGGAGTTAGTGAACCACTTTGAAAAACTAAAAAAAAACATGTGCTCCCATCTTTTCTCCTTATGTGGCCGGGTGCAACTCCCCTAGAATGCCCCAATTTTGATTTAATTTTTATTTGCTTATTTAGCTTAATGCTTTGGCCAAAGTTTAGGCTAGCATTTAAATTGTGTGGGCTTTCTAATTAAATCATTTGGGCTTTCTAAAAAAATAATTGGGCCATGTTAATTATCATGGTCCAATATCTAAATTTTATCTTACCCTAATTATTTAATTAGGGTTTCAATTCAATCAATTTGTAAATCTAATCCTTACTCATGTACATTTAATTTCATAATCCAATTAGGTTTTCTTTAATTAGGATAATATAACTAATTAATTGAGATAATAAAAATAAATCTCTTAAGTTCATTTACTAGTACATAATTTAAATACTAGCAATCTCAAATAATTATAACCCTTAGGTTAATTAATCCTTATACCTAATATATAAAAAATTAGGTTACAATAGCTTTCTTTTATTTGTTTATTATATAATAAATAAATATATATATTCACATAATATTCATATTCATTTCCTTCTTACATTATCTCATCCTTAAAAATTTATTTTCATAATAAATTTCTTCATAAATTACAATAAATAAAAATTCACAATAATTTAAAGGTATCCTAACACCTTAATCATAATACACCATCAAGTGTACATACAATTCCATTCTAGGGTTTTGGATTTATTCTTCATCTTCTTATTATACTTCAAAATTTCTTTACATTGCTAAAATTTTCAAACCGTATAGGTTCTTATTAAAATTTTTAAATAATTCCTCTATTTCCACTATAGGTTTTAAACTTTAACCTTTAATTTAATCATTTAAGACTTTTTCTAAATATTTGGGTTGTCACATAAGAGAGCAGTGTAAAGTATCTCAAGAACACAAACCGAAGAATCAGACTGAATCCCCCGCTTAGGGAGGAGTCCGAACACTAGGAAAGGATAGTGATACTTGGGCATCTACCCTAGTGTCCCCACTCGACGTTGAAATAGCCAAGGTGGACCCAGTCCAAAAGATGACAAGGGAAATAGTAGAACTTCGAGACGACAGAGAAACAAGAGACATCAAGAAGAGGATGAGACAGATGGAGGATGCAATCCGATCTATGAAGGGGACAGGATCCCACGAAAGTGTTACTTATTCCGATTTATGTATCTTCCCAAAATCTAGAAACCCTAATTAATTTTAAGTCCCAAAATTTGAGAAATACAATGGTTTAGGCGACCCTTACACCCATCTGAAGGTATACATAGGTGAGTTAGGATCCTATACCGAGGATGAGAACCTCCGAATGCATCTGTTTCAAAAAAGCCTTACTGGTGAAGCCCGAACTTGGTACGCCCGAATCGATAACTCCAAGGTCCATGGTTAGGATGATTTAGCCCATGCTTTCCTCAACCAGTACAGCTTCTAAACCCAAATGGCACCTGATCGCTACCAAGTGACCAAAGTTAAGAAATTGAGCAATGAACCATTTAGGGATTATGCACAGAGGTGGAGGTGCATGGCAGCCTAGGTTAACTTTCCAATGGATGAAGCTGAGATGGTGATGACTTTCATCGACATCCAAGAAGCGCCTAATTACGAGAGAGTCCTAGCGGGAATAGGCAAACCCTTCTCCGAAATGATAAAACACGGAGAGATGGCAGAAATGGGCCTAAAGTCTAGTAAGATCAAAGACCTCATAGCCTTGGAAGAAGTCGCCGAACATATACAGTCTGGCAACTATACGAGCGTTCCCAAGTCGATACACAAGGAGAACGATGGAGATGTATCCTTCATTTCACAGGGGCAATCTAGGATACCCGACAATAGTCCCTCTACCTGGATAAAGAGAAGCGATCTGCCACAGCGACAACATGCCGCATTCAACCAAAGCCAGATAGACAGAGAAAATTTGAATGAACGGAAAATAGAGTGTTTACTCCACTAGGCGATTCCCTCGAGAACGTATTGGCCGTATTGATCGACCACAAGAAAATTACTGATTTGGCTCCACCTCTAGATCCAAAGAGTAATCGATATGATCCAAGCGAGAGATGTGTTTACCACTCAGATTCTCCGGGACACAATACACAAAATTGTTGGTCCTTAAAGCATAAAATCCAAAATCTGATCAAAAGTGGCGATATTGTGATCAAACAACCTGACCAACCAGATGTCAACACCAACCTTCTGCGGCAATATAATATAGAGGGAGTGAACATGATCCGGCCAGGAATCGCTGGAATGGATCCAAATCGTAAGTACATACGGAGGATGGAAGAATACCCACAAAGGAACATAACAAATGTGTGACGAACGAGAATTTTGTAATTTAATTTGAATATTTATTGAATTAAATAAATATTTTTTGATGATTTAATTATTGAGTTAAATAATTAATTGATGGAATTATGGTAGATTAATTTAATTATATGTGTTACATTGATTAAATTAATGTGGAGAATTTTATTTTTTAAGGTATGAATTTAATTGAGCTTATTTGATTAAATGAATTATTTAATAAGCATAATGTTATTCTAATTAATTAGAGATTTAATGATTTGACATAATTAATAAATGAGAATTTTAATTATGTGATTTAATGTGAAATTATTCTATTTTATTTAATTAATTTAAATAAGATTATATAATTAATTGGGTGTGACATTATTTAACTATATCGTAAAAATTAATTAAATTAAATGGGAAGGAGTTATTAAGGAATAACCAAACACTACCTTAAGGGGAGTTGGAGCAGTTGAATGCTGGGTGGGATTTAACCGACACCCACTACTACGTTAGTTTATATCGTATATGTATATGTATATTATAACTTATATCTTATATTAGTTGTAAAGTTCGTAGTTTTTCATCAGAGAGAGAGAGAGAGTTTAGAGAGAAAAGATTGATGGAGAAGAATTTGAGAAGTCTCTATCATCATCTTCCTATTATATTCACAGAGATTGCAAGGGGTAATCTCTTCATCCCAAAACTTAATTTACGTTCTTATATTTTCTATGAAAAACTATTTTAAAGTCCTCTGTGATTGAAGAGATTGATAATTGATGAGTATATGATGATATATATGTTAGTATGTGTTTACAATATATTTTATATCATGTATTCATGTGTTGGAGTAACCAATTTCATATAAACACGTTAAAATCAGAATTTTCCATTAACGTGTTTTAAAAGTTCTTTGTGAAGAATGATTTTCACGATTTACTTAAGATATGATCACATGTATGCTATTATATGTTAATAACATATTTTATATCATGCATACATGAATTACAGTGACCAACACCATGTAATTATGTTTCAATTGAGTTTTTTTGAAGTTACGGAGTATAAAAGTTGTATATATGGCCCTTACGAACAATTGTATGCCATGAATGATTTTTTTAACTTAAATTTGACAGTAGATTATGATAATACATGTTAGAATAAAGAAAACAAACTTTGAACAGACAGATTAAGAGTTATAACGAATCCGTGACGTCAAATTTTATATTTTTCTTCAAAACCTTCAAGAACACCAAGAACAGTGAAATTACATGATTTGATTCAAGTAATTATAGGATTTAAGATGTTAAAAATATGTTAGTAATATTGTATGATGTTTCTATAAAGTTTATACTTCATAGAAATCACGGTATTAGTTTAATTTGCATTTAATTGGAGTAATTGGGCTAAAACTGTCAAAAATTGAGAACCAAAAAACACACCAGTAGGCGGCCCTGCACCAGTGGGTCCTCATAGGCATAAAGCCCCACCCCAGTGGGGGAGGGTGCTGTCCGGGAAGTTGGCTTGGCTTTCGAGAAATTTTATGCGACTCCTGTAGTAAAATAAGCATAACGTCTTCATACGAACTCCGATTAATGCGATTCAGAATGATTTAGAAAGATAACGAGTAGACCTAAAACTTTTATTCTTTAAGTTTTTCGATTTGAAGTCGTTAATAGGGGTCAAAATGGCCATCTTTGTGACTGATGCGTATTCGGAGGCAATCGGAAGGTGTCGGGCATGCACGTACACAAGTGTAGTGCTCTCAACGATAAAAGTTGTTGTTCTAAGTTATAAAACATTAATATTATAAAATATAATGATGTTTAACATTAATTAATTATGTTTTAGACAAATTACATGACCATGTTAAGCGTATGTAAGAGGGACGAGTAAGGCGTGCGACGAATGAACGTCGAAACGTTGTGCCAAGTGTAATACTATGCTATAACATACTTGAGGACTTGATGAACATGTAATTCTATTCTATAACATATTATTAACAAATGTTATATGAGTTGAAGTTCATGTTAATAAACTAAGTGCGAACTTAAATATTGTAATTGTAAAACTTGATTATGATTGTTTGAAGGATTATACCTATATGATATGCATATTGTGAATTCATACTCATGTTATGTGGTTGGTTAATAAGTTAACACCAGGACCCAAGTTGTAAGTTAAACTTAAATGAAAGGTTCAACAATTGAACATAGAAGTTATGAAACTAATCGACATCGTATGCATAATGTAATGTGTAGGACGTTGAGGAATTGAATTGTAACTATATTTGTAGTTTGCGCACGAGGCAAGTTTCCTTACCCTAACTCTATTACGATTACGCAAGTGTTCTATCCCTAACTTATTATCATTTAGCAAGTTTTCTAAACTTTAATTTTATTGAGCAAGTTTTCTATTCTTGAAATACTATCATGTTCTTGTTCTTAGTTATTCAAGTTCAAGATTTCATATGAGATATTACGCTTCTTTTGAAGTATTACTTTAGTTATACAATACATATTCAATTGTATACTCTTGAGAAATTATTATTCAAATTGAATATCATTTATTGTTGAGCCTTATAAGACTAGCGAACCCTTATTGATTCGACTAGTCCATAGTTGATGAACGTTCTAAATTCTAGAACTATTATTGAGCTTATCCAAACCAAACTTCTATTTGGTGCGCACTCTGATGTCAAACTGAAATGAACAACCCTATTATAGAGGATTGATGATGCTTTAGCGTTAAGATATTGTACACAGTATGGTACTAAGGACTGATCCCCCTAATTACGAGAAGTAAGGTCCATAGTCTTAGTATGACTGTTAAAGGTTTAAAGTGAAAATACTTGACAACCTAGGACAGAGTTCAAGGTCTTAGGACCCTCAGATGTACGAGAAGTAGAGTCTATAGTCTTATGACTGTTAAAGGTTTCAAGTATAAACACTTGACAACCTAAGACATAGTTCGAGGTCTTATGACCCTCAGATGTTCTTTTGATTCTTGTTATTCATTCTTGATTCAAAAGTCGAGTTTCTTATTCAGAAGTCTTTGATTCACTCGCATGTTATTATATTGTTGTTATATTATTATACTTGTGGGAAATCGTGCTCACTCTTGTGTAATAATAACATTGCAGTTAAGAATGAAAGATCTGACGATCCTTCCACTAACAAAGGCAAGGGAAAAGTCAACAAGTGATGAAGACTTGTTGTTTAATTGATAATATTTGTTTAAGACTTATGTTAAAATTGTGTAAGACTTATTATTTGTTTACGTTTCCGCATTTGAGATTTAAGGTTAAGTATGACCTGGGTTTGATTATATATTAATTATTCAGATGTTGTAACCCCATAAGGGGAGATGATGGATTTATTTCTATCTATTGCATGGTTGGTATTTATTATGGGTAGATAGATAGATGATATTTGTATAGTGAACACCAAATCCCGTGAAAATTGAAGTACCCAGATTTTGGGGTGTCACAAAATGTCCTGGGATGGGAAAATCCGACTGAGGGTATGACAGTAAGACAAAAATTGGAAACGATCCAGCATCATGTAACTCTGTTACCCAAGTTAGTGGTGCGCCAACATCAGGTTACAAGAGAGCTTTTCACTCAATCATCAAAAAACCCAGAGAAGGAAGAGGTTAGCTAGGATGTAAGCCTATATCCCTCCAAGATAATCCACCTGATTGAAGAAGAGCAAAGTGAGCTGAAAGGGCAGGAAAATTGGAATGATAAAATTACAAGAAGATCTCGCCAGCGGAAAAATCTCCCAGAGGAATGCGAATTCTTAAAGAGGAAAGATCAAACAACATTCCAAACACCTGCAAACCCCCAAAATCCGACGGCTCCGAGAGTCGGGGATAATAGGCGAATAAGGGTATTCACGCCTCTGGAGGACTCGTTGGAAAATATGTCTGCACTGTTGGTTGCGCAGAAAAAGATCACTGAGCTCACTCCACCAGCTGATCCCAAAGCAAGGCTGTATGATATCAACAAGAGGTGTCTCTACCATTCTAACTCACCTGGACATGCGACCGAGGAATGTTATTCCCTGCGAAATAAAATCCAAAATCTAATTGAAAATGGAGACCTGGAGATAGATAACCCCATGACCAGAAAGGGCGAAAGGGAATAAAAAGCTTAAGATTTCCACTCGAGATAGACAGTTCAAAGGAAGTGACGACTATGAGCACCAATCTTGGCGGAACGCAAGGTGGACTGGTCATAATGCGGGAACTGGCAGAGGAAAGAAACGAGTCCCCTAAAGGAATTTCTCTGCCACCGTCAAACATCTTGTTGCCCGAAGTTAGCATCCGCACTCCTGATTCTACCCTGTTGGATGATGAGGAGGAAATATTGCTCCTTTCCAATGAGGAAAAAGTCAAAAGGGAAAATTTTTGGTGAGAAATGCAAAAACAGTTCGAGATAACTTTCAAAGTAAAAACCTCCCAGGCCCATGGAAAAGATGAAGGAACAGATCAAGGAAAAGGAGGCGAGGGTATCGACAAAGTTAACCCATTAAGGAATCAAGAGTTCATCCCATTTTATGGCAGGTCTAGTTTGAGCGTCCCCAAGGGATGTGACGAATATGGAGGTGATCAAGTTATGGCAGTGATTGAAGATGTTCCAAACAAGTAAGTAACCTCTACTGTCCGCATCGAAGGCAACATGACCTTTTGCAACTGAGCTATCAAGCCTCAGCTAACCCGAAATGCGTAGATTCAGAGAATGCGATTGTGAGTTCCAGGAGATGTTGGAACGGTATCATTATCTTTATGTCTTATTTTATGTTTTATGCATTATTATGTTATGCGTTGTTTATATGATATTCTTTGCATGAACTATGTAAAACCTGATCTCCTTTCAAAGGAGCACGTAGGCAGCCAGTAATGGCGCGGTCTAACTATTACAAAAGTAACAAAACCCTTTTCTTTAGCGATCCTAAGATGCGACTTTTTAATAACTCATCAACCCCGAAAGTGCGAGAAGACTTGATCTCGTTTTGACCTACAGAAGTGAGTGAGTGGCCATTGTGACATAGTCTATCTCATATCTGATGACCTGTTCTCTGAGATAAAAGCCACAAATCTAGCCTTTTAGATCGAACCAAGCCTGATTGAAACTAATACATCAGGAATCAAGCTGAGCTCTTAGATCTAATTCAATGGAATCTGAAGGCCTCTCGACATTAATCATCAAAGCCAAAGAGATAACATGAATTGAGAAATACAGTGATATGTCAAGCATGATCATCAGCGAGTACAAATACAAAATAAGGCGATGCGAAATGTGAATACAGAGAAGAGTACAACAAGTGCACCTACAAGTTTGAAGCGATGATTGGGGCACCCAAACATCAAAGCCAATATCCACTACCAGTTCACCATGTGGGTTAGGAGGTGAAAGACTCTTATGATCTCGGCATCTTATCAGCCCATCTGTCAAACATATAATAAAGCGACTAGTCCAGAAGACAAGCAAGACTGGGGCAATTTCAAAATCAACGACAACTCGATATTGATTCCCTTACAACAAACAAGACTAGGGCAATGTCGGAGACAACGACAACTAGACACTGGGGCATTTATCGACCATCCCAAAAGGGAAAATGCAAGTCGGCACCTATAGCGCGATCTTTTCAACAAGCGACGTCATCATCAAAGCTTATCTCATATCATTTCACTAGCAATTCAGTACGATAATGCAGCGATCCACGTGTGAGGTACGACTCTTTCAACTCTTTATCTATTTTTTATCTCCATACATTAGCTATGATATACATTAGCGATGATATACATTACCAATGATAGCCAGTTTAAGTATAGATAAATCTTGCGTTAGAATCTTACAAAAAGGTTTTAAAAGAGAAGATTTTGTTTAACCTGTTATGAATAAATTAATTTCGATAATCATTCGTGGAGCAAGAATTACGAGAACGATTAGAGAATTAAGACTATTCAACCTTTTGATTAGGCATGACATCCTAGGTCATGCGTAGTTCTGGTTGAAGAGGTTTGCAAAGAGTTTATCTGGGTTTGAATTTGGTTCGATGAGCTTTGGAATTTGATGCTGGGATTTGCAAGTTCTTTGAATTTTTGCTTGGTTTGACCGCACCATAGATGGTTGCCTACATACTCCCGGGTTGAGGGAGATCAGGTCGTTCGTAGTTCATGCTTCTCTAGTGAAAAGCCGGCCTGATTCGATTTATAGGACTCAGATGCGGGTATGTATGTGCTTCAGACGTAGTACTTTTTCACGATGTCTAAATTGATGAGTTGCGAAAATTCGTTCCCATCCATTTCTTGTAGCCTGATGGCTCCCCCTGTCAGCACTTCCTTAACAATGAAAGGGCCTTCCCAGTTTGGGGCAAATTTTCCTTGGCTTCATCCTGATTGGCAAGGATTTTCTTTAGCACCAAATCATTTTTTTGAATTATCGGATTCAGACTTTCTTGTTGTAGAACCTGGCGATCCTTTGCTGGTATAACCGTCCGTGGAAAATGGTTGTGGCCCTTTTTTTGTCTATCAGGGACAGTTGATGATATCGGTCTTGCAACCATTGATCTTCGTCCATCCGAGCATCTATTAACACTCGTAAAGACTCCATCTCTACTTCTATGGGGAGGACTGCTTCCATGCCATAGACTAGTGAATAGGGGGTAGCCCAGTAGAGGTGTGCATTGACGTCCTGTAGGCTAACAGGGTGAGAGGTATCAGGTCAGGCCAGTCCTTGTGATTGGCGGACATTTTTTGCATGATCTTCTTGATGTTTTGTTGGCCACTTCGACAGCACCGTTCATCTTGGGCGATAGATGACGGAGTTGAGATGCTTGATGTGGAACTTGCTGCACAGTCTACCATCATTTGATTGTT